>SCDS01000073.1:0-78346 GCA_004149465.1 Drosophila nigromelanica | reverse complement strand
CACACACACACACACACGTATACATTCATATCTATATAGAACACACAAACGGCACTTGGGTCCATGTCTCGGTTTATTAGCCAAAGTTGAGGCAACACAGCTTGAGTCCCAGTTTGAATTTGAGTCCCAGTTCAATGCTATAGGTCAATGGGTGGCCTCCGTCTGCGCTGTTGATTGATGTTTTTTTCTTTCTTTTTTTTTCTTTTTGATCGTGAGGCAGTCCGAATGCTTATGCATACATACATATACATATATATCGTGCCAGCATTCAACAGTAGCATCTGATTGATGTTTGCTGTCAGAGCTCATAATTAGAAGCGCATAACCAGACTCCTAAATATAGTTGAACTACTTATTGTGGATTTTTACACCACTAATTTCGTTTGAATATCGACCATCTAATGAGCCAAATACATATTTATTACAGTGCTGTGAAATAGACGAGTATTAAGATTGCAAATGACATCTTTTTGAAAGAGGTTGAGTAATGAATATATACAAGCTATATTTATACTAAAGGATTACAAATAAAAACCCTTAAAGCTAATATCTACCATGCACGATACTCTATTCACAGTTTTCAAATAACTGCAGTCTAGAACAGTATACTGATACTTTTGCTTTCAAACTTTAACTTTTAAAAATACCTATTTTTGCACTTTGAAATTTGTTGGGTACATTTTTAAAAAATTCTAAATTTCAAATTTTTTATTATATGACCAGAGTATACGAAAATGATAAACTATTTTTTCGTGGCCCAAATAGAGAAAAAGCTTGGCGGAAATGTGATTTTCTATGCTAATCACAGCTAGACAACAAATTTGATCATAAAATTATATATCAACCGACTGTTTGAATAGGAGATTTTGTTAAAATGTACATATATAATATAAAAGAGACTGCAGGTTGTTAGGATTCCGAAACAAACATTTTTTTTGACAAATATCTACCTGTGCCTAAATTTATGAAAATATCTTTAAAACTGACTACTAAGTCTATTTAAAAATCGTTGCACATTTTGTGATATGTTTCTATATATAACATCAAGATTAAGCCACAAAATACAATTGTATTCAACTCTAACCCGACCAATAGGAATATGTTTTAATATGACATCATATATATAACCCTATAATTTAAATTCACCTATCGCTTTCTCGCACTCCTTTTTTTCCTCTTGAATGAAAACAATGGAAAACAGTTACCAGTAATTATTTCAATTTTCATTTACATTCTCGCAATAATATTTGAAAACTTTTCTGGCCGCTTTGTCTGCAATTTTTATTTTATTTCTGTTTATGAAACATTTTTTGGCAGGCAAAGTTGAAAACAAACACAAAAACCAAAGTTGCGTGCATGAAAAAAATAAAATAAAATAAAATGCTGTAAACCGAAAAGTCGACAGGGCGTGCAAAAACAACAACAACAACAACAACGAGAAAGAGAACAATGGGAACTAGAACAATCATTTCAGATCCTCTGTTGTCTCTGTCTGCTGCATGGCTGGCTATTAAAACTGTTCATTTACGAGTTTTAAACGATTTCACACACAGTGTTGTTGCTGTTGTTGTTGTTAAGGTGACTCAAGTGGCATTAAACTTAAACCAACGCGCTCTCAATTTTAGTTAAGCAGGTTTTTAATCAGCAAACTGTTGAGGCAGCAACGCTTCGGCAACGCTGTGGCACCTTTGCCAGCCAGGCAGGCGTCACGCGAAATTGCCAATTTTGCCATATCGGCAGTTTTGTGAGCAATCAATTTCGATGCAAATGCACTTGTACTTGACGACTAAATGAATGAGGCGAGGCTGTGGCTGGTGCAACGTGGCGTATGAGTAATGTTGGCAGCAGGCACCAGACAGCCGACAGCAGACATCAGACAGCAGACAGCAGACAGCAGACAGCGGACAGTAGGCGATAGCCCGTGGACGGTGGCAATGCCAATGTAGACGAGGATGAGCACGAGACAAAGGCAGACAACACGCATCATCATCATTTACAACAGCCACAACAACAACAACAACAGCAAGAGCAACAACAACAACGTTGCGCATTCTGTTAGGGACTTTTCCTTTGCCAAAGCTCTGTTTGCAACTATCACAGCTGCCAGCTTCTGTGCGTGGGCATCACTTTTTAATGCGCTTTAATGGGTAAATGCAATTTGCTGTGCATTTGCCTTGCACATTGTGGTACCTGACACTTCAATCATGGGCAAATTCTCAGCTCGAAACAAGTCCTCTACTTAAGATTCGGCTTATAATATTGACTTGCACATCAATGAAACTTTATTTAAAATATTTATTATATTTTTTTATACTTGATTTACATTTTGAAACAATTTGTTTAAAAAAAATGTGGTTGGTCTGTTTTTAAGCTACTAACTCAGTACAAAGTTTGGGTTGAACGGGATTCGTTTTAAACTGATTTGCAGCCAGCAAAGCTAAAAAAATATGAGATTTTTTTTACATAAAATGTTTCTTATCTAAAATCGCAATAGTTGCCATTGACATTAGCATTATAATCAATTATCATATCAATTTTATTTCTGTAAAAAATTAGCAGTGGCCAAATAGTTATTTATGCTCCAACTCTGGTTTTAACTTTCCAATTGCATTACAAATATATTTGCAAATATTTTAATTAAAGGGTCGATCTGTTAAAAAAAAAAAATAAATTCAATTTTCATTTTTGAAGAATTTTATTTATATTTTTTTTTCAAATGTATACTTTTTTTATTATCAAATGTATACTTTTTTATATATATTTTTTTCAAATGTATACCTTATATACAAAAATAATTTAATATTTGTTCTTCAAACGAAATCAACCAAAATTAAGATTTGCTAAACAATTTTATTAATGATCTTTTGCGGAATCCCTTTGAACTTCGATCCCATATCGAAAATTAAATAAATGTGCAAGCGCATATAAAACACACATTTAAAAAAAAATACCATTAAATAAATTGTGTCTCTCTTCACAACTTTGTCATTCCAGCTAGAGGGAAATAAATGTATCATTGTTATGAAACACGGTCGACTTTTACATTTGGACTGGCTTAACGTACATATTTTCAGCTCGTTACGCGTTTTATTTAAATTGAGCGCAAAAAAATAAATAACAAATAAAAAAACACAAGGGAAAAAATCAGCCAACAAGCTGAATGGGCGGCCAAATAAATGAGTTAACCACATGCGTTTCGTAAATTGATTTTTAACAATTAATTGTCAGTTGCTGTTGCTGGATTTAAAACACTTCAGAAATGCTTGCAAAAAAAATGCGAAATATTTAAACAAATTTTCAGAAGCATTTTTCATATTTTTATGGCCCTCCAAAGTTGAACTACGCACCCACTATGCCACGCCCCGATTGACCGACCGCCCGCCCGCCCTGCCAGCAATCCCGCCGAACCATTAAACGTAAGCCGTTCTCGTTTAATTATTTTATAAGCCTATTATTTAAAAACAAAAATTAATTTTCAACCTTTGTGTGCGCAATTGTTTATTACGATTGTTGCTTTGTCCGCCGCCTACATAAATATAAATAAATGTTTGCGCGAATTTGTTTGTATGTTTTTTTGTATGTGAATTGCATTAAACTGACGCACATTGATTCCATGCGCTGTCCGTTGAGTGTTGGCATTTTAAATGCGCTTTAACTTAATTTTTATTGTTGTCGTGATTTACCCGCACTCATCATCATTATAGCCATTCCCATTCCCACTTAATGCCAATCCCAAGCCACACACTCCCATTCTCTCTCTCTGTCTCACTCTCTCTTTCTCTTTCTACCCACTTCGCGGCTTGTGCGTGTGAGTGTTGCATTTTTATTTTAATTAAAAAGTCGCCGGCTCAAAGCGAACCAAAACGATGCAACTGCAGCAGTTGGACGAGGAGAAGCTGTTCTGCGCGGAGAGGTGAACAGAGCCAGGGAAGTCGGCCATTGAAATGGCCATCGCCGATGCCAAATGTATTTATGGCTTCATTTTGTTGTTGTTTGTTCGGCTTGTCGGTCTGTTGATTTGCCGTTCCTTTGAAACCACGTTAGTCGACTGCAAAAGTTGCCAGTGCATTTTAATGCCATCGAGTGGCTTTCGCCTGCAGCCGTTGATTATTGGCGATTATTACTGCTCGTTGCAGATCAATTAAATTTGTAATTGAAATACTTTGGGTGCAATGTATTCATCTCTCACACTTTTCGAGTGGCGAATAATGAGTCATGTCTAATCGTTTGCATTCTGATTAATCGGTTCGTATTCAAAGTTAATCGAAACAAGTTAAAATACTGCAGTTAAAACTGCTTAACTTAACTGTGATAAGTTGGAGGCAGTACTAAAATAAAAACTTTATATTTTCACCCTGTAGCTCTTTGGTCCTATAATTTTAATTAAACGAAGTGAAAAGCTTAAACTTATTTTTCTATTCACATGCCATTTTTAAATAACACACCTTTAAAAGACAAACTTTTTCTCTATATAAATACAATTTTAAATATTCTTTGAATCCTGAAAATAGAGACAAAAATAGGGAAATAAATAGTGGCATGGAGTTTAATTTTTTAATATTCGAATTTCACGAATTGAAACTAATAAAAAATTAGAGCCATCAATTTTGGTATCTAGATAGCTGGTTTGATGGAATTTTGGCCATTTTTTTCATGTAGATTAGTTCTACATTTAAAATATATGCATTTTTAAAAATAATTTTTTTTTCATTTTTTGTAATAATTTTTTGCTTATAATTAAAAAAAATTTTTTTCAAAATTTATAATTGCAAATTTTTGTTTTTAATCGATTTTGTTAGTCATAATTAGTATAAAAATCAACATAAAACCCAATTCTGAAGGGGTCAAATTTTTTGTCAAAAATAATGCCAAAAATGGCAAAAATGTTGACAAGTAAAGCTCTCAGATCCATAGCTCCCATATTTCAAACTTCCATAACTTTGTCAAAACTGAACCGAATTTCATGTTTGATGGCATTTTGATCATGATTTTTCATTTAGATCAATTTTACATTTAAAATATATTTTATTTTTGAAAGTAATATTTTTTGGATGAAAAGCATGTACTCTCCCCTTTGTTTTTTATATTATTGCATTTCTGATATTATTTTATTTTTACCCACAGGTTAAACAATATAAGTGTTAACTATTGTCAACACAAACAAATTGAATACCACTTCTACTTATATACTTGTATAAAATTTCCATCCACTTCCATTGCCTTCACATTATATAAAAATGTAAAAAGTTCTGCTCTATAATAATACAAAGTCCTCATAGTTCAAGTAGATTTAACAACAGCTCAAGTGAAAATCGCATTACAACTCTTTTAATTGAGCTACATTATTTTTCTCTTACTAAAGCAAAGAGAAAGGAGTTTGAGTGGGCTCAGCATAACATAATCTCATTGAGTAAATACGAAAAGCAACTCTCTCTTATGCAAACTACAAAAGTACTCAATTGACTAAGAGCGTATCAGAAATGAGTTCTATGTAATACACTCATTTGACACTAACTTGGAGTAGAACAAATGCATTTACACTCACAGTTGTACTCAGGCTTAAATGCATTTACCTCAAATTGCAAATTAAATAAGGAAATTTAAGATCGCATTGAATTATAAAAATCTAAAATAAATAATATAAAAATCTAAAATAAATAAATAGGGCTTACAAATTATGGTAAAACAAACATTTAATTTATTTAAGACCTGTTATTTAGTATTTAAATTTCTCACTGTTGATTATATTATTAAACACATTTTTCTATTTATATTTTGTAAACTTTCTTCGTAAAATAGGTCGTCATTGTTGCATGACATGTTTGGTTGAATTTCAAAAGTACAATAATTTCCAATAATTACCAATTTGAAATTTCAAGTGGTATAATTTTCATGCCTTATATTCTATTTGGAGAATTTACAGTTGTAAATATCAACAATGAGCCAAGTACGATTTTAGTAGTAAATATTTTCCGAATGAAATAAATTTGTGTTTTAATTTCACTCCATTTTATAAAAATGCTCTTAGAATAGCTTAAAATAGTAACTATTCAACTCTGAGTACAACTCATTTTGCGCTCTGAATTTTTTTCTAAAGTTAAGAGTAAACTTTCAAAGTTGACACTCAAATTACCAACAATCCCTTATAAAGTTCTCTTAAATAAGCAGAACAACTACTCAGCGCACAAAGAGAGTGAGACAATAATATGAGAGGCAGTCACTCACACTCACAGTCGCACTCATAGCTAGTACTCACTCATGTTGACCGTTACGCACCCTTAACGGTAACCCGTTGCCTTTATGGCAGGCACCGAAACATTTCATTGCATACATTTCAGCGCCAGCTTGCAAATATTTCAAGCGCCGCCACATGCATGTATTGAGAAATTATTGCATACACCCACACTCACGCCCTCGCACACACATGCACAAAATAAAAAAAAGAGAAGAAAATGGTAGCAATTTCCAATGATTTATGATTTTGATAAATTTTCTTCAGGTGACTTTATTATTTTTCCTAATAATGATCAATGGCGACGCGCTTCCGGCGCAACGCATTTCAACAATGTAAATGGGTGCGTTTTCTTTGTTCTGAAGGCAAATAAAAATTTTACCATTTGCAGCTAAGAAAACATGCGTAAGCATAGTATATAAAAGTACATAAATGTAATTAATTAAAAGCATGAATCTATAAATCTATGAAAAATACATTTGTTACGGAACAAATTAAAAATATATAATTCTATATAATCAACCGCTTAAATTGAACTATATGAAAATATACAGGCATTTATAAAACAAATAAAATAATAAATAAAAATTTTAATAATTATACATTTTAGCACACAAAATAATACAGATTTAAACTTAGCTTTTAATATGCTGAGAATAATGTTTTAAATTCAGGCGGACGAATTTAGCCTATTAAAAATCTATTTGTGCTCTATACTTAAAAACTATACCCCTGAGTTCCTTGTGATTTATACCTAAACTATATGACGTTTTCTCTATAGAACTTTCTATCCACTTAAAACTTTTCGTTAATGATATCTTCGGTAAACACTAAGCTTGTAAGTAAATTTACAGTATATATGTATATATGTATGCAATATATATAAACAATAAAAAAATAGAGTTGATATTTTATCTTTAAAGTAACTATATTAATAAAATTAGGATTATTAGCTCTCTATTCATTTAATTTTCCGCCCATCACTATCATTATTTATATTATCTTTCATCAATGCAATGTGATCAATGCAAATCTGTTCAATTAAGTGGCACATCCTGTAGTTGACTTAATTGTGGCTTGTATTTGTTGCCGGCTGTCAATGGATGCAAATTTCATTTCATTAGGCAACATTCATTTGGCATTAAAAGGCATCACAATTTATTAAAAGCAGCAAACATTTAAAGCTCGTCTATAAACAATTTACAATAAATTCGCCACATTTTTGGCAAGGCCACAAACTGAAACCAACACCTCGCAGGCAAAACATACTTGAAATTTTAATGCAAAATTTTCACACGTTATAACAACAGAAAAAAGCAACAAATTTGCAACAATAATAAATGCATTTTCATGTAATTGCCAAGCCACACCCCCCACCCAGTCAACGACCACTTATGGGTGGAATTTCAAACCCAAAAAACTCGCCCAAAATCAAAACTTCATTGGGGCAAAAAGTTTTAGCATGTCAGCTAAAAATGTTTTAGAGCAAACAAAAAAAATAAAGAACGTTGCAGTCGGGTGTACCCGACTTGGCAATACCTATCCACAGTACAAAAGCAGGATAAATAGGAGACTGGTAAAAAATTAATTTTGTAGCTAAAATTTTTCGGTTTTATCTTAAAGGGAAGTCCCCTAATATATAAAGATTTTATTAATTTACCACGGCCCCCGTGAGCGTATCGGAAATATTTTTTAAACGATCTTTAGAGGCGGTCTTCAGATTTAAATGGATTTTATTGAATTGGAGGTAGCCTAAACACGAGTTATAATCGAAATTTCAAGACATTCGACAGACGAACGGACATTGTAATAACTCAATACACTCTTTTTACTTTTGCGATGAAGTATAAAAAATAACTGACTGCCAGCCACTAAAGCGCATAAATAATAAAATATTTGAACTGTGCAAGCCTCACACATACACACATAAATGCACACATACATATTCGACACAAACACAACGAAACTTGCCTAGTCAGAGCGACAAATTGCTGGGGAAAATAACAAACAACGCGACGAAAAATCCACAGCAAAAACAACACCAAATGCCAAGCAACAAAGGAGGGCGCGTTTATCGCAAGTGGGCATGGTTCGGTGGGCTGGGGTTATATATGTTGCATTGGCGAAACAAGATATAATCAAATTCTCTTATTTTAAATCAAATTAACTGCGCAGCACCCGAAAACCCATATGCAAATAGGCAAAATTCCAATTCCAATTCGAATATAGTCGTAAATTAGGCTCTAACCGTGCAGGCGTCAAAAATGTTTGTGTACCTTTTCCGTTAGCCAAAAGCGCTTTGAGCCAAAATCAGTCACGGAAATAGTTGAAAAACGCACAAATTGCAACTGATAGCAATGCTCAGCAGGGAAGAGGGGAGAGCGGAGTGGACAAGGGCTCCATAAGCCCAACCTTGTGTCAATGGCGTGTTGCCAGGATTCGGTAACAAACTTGAAACCTGGACTGCACTCAAGGATCAAAATAAAAAATCGTATTTCAAAAACTATTTTTTGTTTTCCCACATATTTACAATATCCGATATAATTACAATACATATTCAACATAATAGAAATATTATTCCTATATTCAAGAACAAAATGTTCTTGACATTTTATACCACTTGTACTTGGACTACGTTTTTTTCTAAGTGTATGAGCTGGACATCTGAACATTTGGCATGTCAACTTAATTGCCTCGCATTAACTTTTAGTTTTTCGTCGTCCAATGCCAACAGCAAAAGCAGTGATATGTATGCGTATGCGTATGTTTGTGTGTGTGTGTGTGTGTGTGTGTGTGTGTGTGTGTATGTGGGTATCAGCCAACAAACTTTACATGCACCAAATAATTTGGCAATGCCAAAAGCTTGTATACATTTTTTGGCCAATGCGTTTTTCGTATGTTTTCCGCTCGTGTTTTATTTGTTTGCACCCATTTCTTCTGCACAATTAAATTGCAAATGTGAATACACATTCACAAACAGTGTACATTTAATTAACATTTTACAAATACGAAATTTGTAATTTGTTAACTGTTAAAATAGAAATTTCTGTGCAGCGCAGACAAACATTAAACTTTATATTTTAAATAAAAGTAACTTTGTATGAAATTTGCTTGATTCAATTTGGTTTCAACGCAACATTAAATTAATTTTAACCACAAAACGAACCGTGTACCGAACCACTTGCTCAAGAATTAACCAATTCTAAGTGTGAACCAAACTTAATTTAAATATATAAACAACATAATTGCAATAAATGTTGTTAGTTAGATACAAAAATATGCTTCCTTTTAATTTAATATTAAATAAACAATGAGCGGGTTTGTTTTGAGTTTCAAATTAAATTTTTTTTTGTTTTAGTTTTATGAAACAAGGTGCAAACCGAAGCCTGTATTAATTGTTGAACATGATAGGATATATTTAAAAAAAAATTAAATTCATTTTAATCTTTAAAATACATTTTAATTTTTAATTTTTAATTTTATTATAAGTATTTTGTTTGCAAATGAAGTTTAATTTTTTATAATACCGAATGGTTATTTTAAATATTTCAATTCAAAAAAAAAAACTAAATAAAAAAAGTATAAGAATAAATTTAAATTATAATATCTCTGTCAGCTTTCGTAATCAAGCCTTATTGACCCAGATATTGAAGTTATTTAAGTTATAAAACAGAATCGAATTGAATTCAAAAGCAAGCCGACATCGAGCCATCGAACGTTTGCTTTTCACTTTGTGCAGAACTTTCCATTTTATGCACTTTAATGAACGCATTTCAATAATAAGCCACGCACAGAAACTATTTAATGAAGCGTTGTCCATACGGAGAGCGCTTACTTATATCACCTGCGTCGCAGATCCAGGTACATTCATACGTACGGTAAATACATGTGCATACATACATGAATGCATGTCCATGTGGGTATATGTATGTGTATATATATTTTAAAAGAGGCCTATCATGAACCGAACAGACGCATTTGCTGTCCAGCTGGCTCAGCTGCGTGGACCGTGGGCTGATTAAAACTGATTTATTGCTTTAAATGCAATTTACATGCACAGAAATCGGACAGAAAGCAGAAAGGAGGAGAAGAACAACGCGTTTGCTTTTTAAGTCGTAAATATTAAACACTATGCGAATATATGTATATATACAAATATATATACACGAACATGTGGGAATGCAGCATGTGGGGGGAAAATAAAATGTCAAGCATACGCACTGTGCAACATGGGGCATTATCATAATGAACATTATCGGCGCGAGCAACTTAATATTGCTGAATGCTGCCTTTAATTAAATAAATTACTTTGGTTTCGATGGCCGGCGATTCAATTTAGAGTTGGATTTTAATGGGCTTTCAATGACAGCCGCTAGATGGCGGCACGCACAGAAAATTTCGATTGCGAATACGAATACGAGAATACGAGAATACGACAACAGCAGCATTTGCGGCTGGCCGCATATGTGGGCCAACTTAGTGGCAATAAGTTAAATTAGCATAAACTTAATTACCATAAAAGTGCTCGGCCGCAGTGCCAACCGGGAATGTAGCCAGATACGGGCGCACTCTACGCCGCCCTCCTTCGCTACGTCCGTGCTGGCATATTTCACAAGCAAATCCGCAGCGCATTAAAGGGAAATACGTGGCGAAAAAAAAATACAAAAAAAAAACAAAAAAAAAACAAAATATAAAAGCACAGCAAAACAATGAAACCAACCAAACACACACTGCGAACAGAGGAGCAGTCGAGCAGAGCCTGGGGATTGTGCCAATGAAGTAACGACCGCATCGGGCCATGGGCGGGGGGGCGAGGGGGGACAAAGCGAGGGCAAGTGCGAGAGTGCGCTAAGTGACTGCTGTTACACATTTAGCAGCCGGATAGAAGGTAGTTGTTGCAGCCATATATGGGATTGCCAGGCAATACAGTTAGAGAGCCTTGTCGCGTTGAGCGCGCGTCAGGCGGCATTTTCATATGAACAAATGTTGCTGCCACTCGTACCTGCTGCTGCTGCTGCTGCTGCTGCTGCTTGATCCCCAGAGCGACCAAAGCAGCACATAGCACCGCGACAAGATAAAAAACCTGGCATACTAAATCTGCCTCATGTGCGCCAAGGGGCTACAACGTGCACTGGGCGGGGCCAACGGGGCGTATGAGCAACGCGGCTGCTGTTACTGCTGCCTCGCATAGGTTTTAGATTCGGATTTCGGCTTGGGATTGAGTTTGAGTTTGGGGTTGCGAGCTCGAGCTCAGGGTCGGGCTCAGGCATATGCAAAATAATGCACAAACATTTTTTCCGTTCACTGAATTCACTTAGACAAAGGTTTATGAAAACATTCCACTGCAATCTGTGCACGCATTTCACTCTGATTTTTATGAAGGCTTTTAAATTAGTGTTTATGGCAGCAACAGCTCAAAAAAAAGCAGTCGGATGTAAACGACTGCACAATACTCTTTCAACGTATAATAACAGCTAAACACAGTCGAAAAAGGGCCTAAATTTCATAATTTAGTATTTTAAATAACAATCATGTTATTTCAGAAAAATATCAATCTTTAGAGGAGGTTAGCCGTATACTGTCTAAAAAATTTGCTGACACTAGCTTTAAAATTGTGGAGGAGGAGTACCTTTAGAAAAAGTCTTTAATAATCGAACTTAAAAAATGTTATGTAAATTTAAATCTGAGGGAGATCATTTATATTTAAATTTGTATAATTTTTTTATATAATTTATTATTATTTATATTTATATAATCTTAACACTTTAGCTAACGTCTGTATTCTGGGTAGTCTCTAGCTATATAGGGATAGTCGGACATTGCACAAATCCAAAACACTCTTTTCACTTCGAGAACGAGAGTATAAAAAAGCAGCTGCCTAAAGGGCATTGGGCTGTAATGCGTATGCAACCAGATTCGAGTTGGGCCACTTAAGTGATTGAGTGTTGAGTGTGCGCAAAGGCAGCATTCGAATGGGAATTGTGCAGGATATACCCCGTGATCACAGCTAAAAGGATGTGCATGTGTGAAGTAGAAATAGTTGTAATATATTTACACAATTCCTTTTTTCAAACTGTAATGCGTGTTAGCATTTATTTATCTGGTCGTCTTCAATCATTTCGAGTGTGAGAACTTCTTAGCAAGGATACAAATTCATAGGATAAACTTTTCAAGAAAATATTTTATTGATGTAGTAAGATTTCACATTTGATTGTTGAAATAACACTATTAACAATGACATAAATCTCAGCGAAACTTTCTTAACCTACTTTTATATGCAGTAAAAGGCAGTATATAAATGCAAATCGAATCCAGGTCTTGTCTTTATAATAATAATAGTAATAGTAATATTACCACTAACACACAAAACAATTTGTTATATAGATTATTATAAGTTGCAGATTATTTTGTCTTCGCCAACGAATGTTTTTTTAACCAATACAATATAATATAATGTTTAAAGTTCGGCCTTTAATTTATACGCTATAGTATTATAAGGTAGAAACAATATAATTTATTTAATTAGTTATTTTTAATTTTTTTATAAAGAGCAACTTCTAAGACCTTGCATATGTCAAGGATTTTCATATAAGACCTAATGAAATTTAACGTATTTGTTTTTGCCTAGCAAATGAAACCCAGTTAAAATCTTGTTTCCCAGAAAGATCTTAAACTTAAAGCAAATTAGTTTTCCAAAACATCAGCAAACCCAAATTTAAAAGTAAATTGGAAAAGAGACAGTATTGTTAATTGTGGCTAATTATTATTTATAAATTATTTATTTAAATCATTTAATACATAAATCATTTAAAAATAAAAGCTTACCTGTTAATGTTGTTGAAGATCGTTTATCTTTGATTTATTAAAGTTGAATTGAATCCACTTTTTAATTTCGAATTTGTACAGCTTGTAGCAATGAATCATATTTATTTAAATTTACAAAACACTATCTGCCAGTCCATTTATTTGGAGCATTTTAACAGCCAGGCATATCATTAATAGCAAGTTTTTCAACAACTTTATCTGTGCTGAGCATAAAAACTGCAAGTTAATTTCATGCAACACTTTATGTGGTGCAATTTGAGAAGCAGTTGCATTTGGCTGGCCAGGGCGGTGCCAGACAACAACAACAACAACAACAATACATTTGGTGAGCAATAAATTGAACAAGCAGCCACCTACTTTAAAAGCATTTACAGACCTTCAGCCGAACGTAGCGTTCTCATCGGTACCACCCAGCCAGACTCTCTGGTCAGCCCAGGACCAGGAGCAGGAGCAGGAGCAGCGCACTCAGGCCACGAGACTGCTAAAAAGATACCGGAAATGTTACAGGAAACAAAATGACTTAATGGCCGCGATTGCCACGCCATCGCAGCATCCCAGTTCGGGGCTGCTGGCTCCAGGTTCCATGGCTGGCCATTCATTGCACCGACTGAGGTCAGCGAAAAAATATATAATAGCATATCCACCAACAGAGCGCCAAAGCTGAGGTGCACTTACAAAGCACCATGAATTCATAGCTGGGCCAAAGTGGAAAATCGACCACGACCCACATGATCCTATCGTTCGGCAATGCAGGTAAAGGATTCAGGAGTTCAGGAACAAACTAACAAAATTCAAAAATAAATTAAAATCTCTTTTAATATAATCACAAATTTTATTTTAATAACAAAATAGCTGCAAAATGGAACCAACTTTTATTGTATCGGCTTGAACTTATATTTAAGTTTTGGATTTTGATATGAATATATATATTTATATTTATTTAACACATCAAAATTTGTATGATTTTTTTTATAGATAAGAAAAAAATGTATTATTAAAAATTACATGTGTCGGTTTAGATTTAGTTTCGGCTATTTTGAGAAATTAAATGCAAATAATTTTTTATTATTTAAATATATTTATTATAAATATCATACAAATTTAAACTTTAACTTAAATATCACATAAGCTTTATCGAAATTTCTGTAGTTATAATAATGTAATTATCTGTTTGTGAAGCACTTTTAATGCATCGCTCGAAGCATAGGAGTTGTCCACTAGCTGGTGTAGTAATGGATTATAACGGTTTACTCATAATTAAGGAATACTTCAGGCATTTAATGCAGCATCAAAGTAACTTTGATAAAACCCCAAAGGTTTTACATAACTTTACATTTTTTATGTATGATCAAAGCTAGTGCGGTGACGCTTGCAGTTTATGCAGCACAGACACACACACACACACTCAGACACACACACACACACACACATACACACGCTGCAATAGTTGTGACTTTCTTTGTGCCAAAACATATTCTAATTAAATTAATTAGGCGAAGCGAGAATGTAGCGCATGCAAGCCAATTAGTGGAAAATGCAAATTAAATGTCTGGCCGAGAGTGGCCAGCAGACAGGAGACTGGTCGCAGGACGGGACAAGGACACCACCCACTTGCCCAGCAATCCAACCACACTTAAAATATATAATACACTCGGAGAAAAATACTTTTATTATAATTAGAATGTTTTTAAAATTCCCAAAACTGTTTAAATAGAAATCAGAAATTTATTTTTGGTAGAAAAACTCTTACAATAAAAATTTTTTAGAAATATTCAAACAAAAATGCTTCTTTAATAATTTGAACGGTAGAAACTTTGGATTTATTACGATATTTTTCTTTGTGTCTACAGGATATTGTCTCTGGGCATCGTTCCACTCTCTAAAGTCGGTGGCTCTTTGTTCGGCACTCGGCAATAATTGCGTTTAGACATGTAAGCTTTTGTTTTACAGTTGTCCTTTCCTTGGCGTGTATTCCCCATCCGTGTACGTGCTGCTGTATGAGTGTGTGTGACAAAGTTAATGACAGCATAATTAAACAAAACAAACAGCAGACTAATAAAATACATATACACTACATGTCGCTCACGGCTACCTTGAAAACTAACTGGCCTCCAGTCACCCCCTCACCGTAAAAGCAGGCAAGATACAACCATAAATGTGTATACTATATACATATACGTATCTGTATATGATACTCTCTTGCCCCAACCCAACCCTGTGCTATCCACATGTATATGTGATTCTTCGAATGCCGTTTATTTATTTATGCAGAAAGTTCAGCACAAAGGTTAAAGGGCCATGATATGGTAAGGGCCACCTAGTTGTAGCTATTGGGCCTATAAATTTCTAACCGAAAGCAAAGTTTGTCTTTATCTTTCGCATTGGACATTCAACCCGCATTTTGTTCATTCTTAAATTGGCCTAATTTAATCAATTCAGGCAACACAAATTATAAACTTTGTCATGATACCACGACAAATCAAATATGCACAATATATACTTACATTTATATATAAATAAACGTATATATATATATATATGTATATGTATTTATCAAATATATACAATTTAGTTGCTCTTGATATCTGAAAGATATTCTCAAAAATGGAATCTAGAAAATAAATCAAGCAAAAAAAAAAAAACCAAATTCAATAAAATTTTTCTTAGTATTGAGAGAAGCTCGTATAAAAATTAATCAATATATTATTATGCCTTAAATTGTAAATAAATAAAAACGTTATTGCAGTAAATAAATTGTCTAAGAGCCCCAAGCATTAAGTCAACTGAGGAACAAGAATATTGAATATTTAAGAGATTTATATTGAGCTTATTTCTCTAGATATAAAATGTTTAAAAGCAACAAAGAGTTCTCAAGTCAATACTAAATATATATCACATATATACACTTTATAAGTTTAGTGTATAATATATAAGTGTAGTATATATGTTTACTGCAGTTTTTTTTTGAAACATTGCATTAGTGAAAATGTTATTGATATAACTTGAATATACATAACAATTTGTTAACTCTAATACTCATAATGTCCGAGAAATGCCCTAAAAAAGGAAAACAAAGCCGATTTTAATCGATTTTAGAAGAATGAAACTAATTATCGATTATAATTGAAACAGGAACTTATTTCTTTAGATATCATACAGATGGACAGACACACGAACATGGCTAATTATTCAGCTCATCAACCTGATGATTATTTATTATCAAATCTGCCTTGTTAGTTAAATTTAATCAACTCTATTTTACTGAAATTGAGATAACTTTAATGACCCAGAAATATCAGCTAACACAAGACCTAGTTTTAGGCCTTATTTATGTTAATTTATAATACATATCTTCTTCGAATATTGTTTTTTAAATATAATACTGAAGAACAAAATATATTTTATTATAGTTTATGCAAATTAAAGTTTATTATTTAATAGGCACAACAATATATTGGAATTGTGTTGAAATGTTTACCATGAAACTACAAAGAGTGCGTAAGTAGCCCTTATTACGTGCATATTTTCCATTTATAATGTTCGCAGTGAGCTCTGCAGATTTATCACATCAATGCGCAGTTTTTTGTTTGACGCGGCATTTGCCCGCATCTAGATGCAGTTGTTCCCCGTCCTCCCCCCCGTCCCCGTACAATCCCGGACAATGGTTTGGCAAATACGAGTGTCGAGTATATCAACTGCTTAAATATTTGATAATCAAATAAAAGCAAAACGCGTGCAATATTATTTGCACTGCCGTCCGGTGCACGATATAAAAGCCGCTGCTAATGCAGGGCCGACGAGGCATTAGAAACTGAACTGAACTGAACGAGATGCAGTCGATCAAGGGAACCCTCCTACTGGTCACGCTGTGCTTAAGCGCTGGTCGCATCTGGGCGAAGCCGAGTTCAGCCATCTTTGAGGATGTGTGGAGCGATCTGAAGGATGGAGGCAAGAGCATCATCGAGGGACTGAGGAATGCAACAAAGGACGGCACTTCCATTGGCAAGGACATCTTCGACAATCTAGACAGTGGCAAGGGCCAGTTTCTGAATGATATCAGCCAATTGGGAGAGGATCTGTCCAATGCAATCTCCGAGAGTTTGACCACAGGCCTTAAGGACCTTTCGCAGAACTTGAAGGCTAATATTACAGCACTCAAAGAAACGATCGATGCGGAACTGAACATCCTCAAGAAACAGGCTCTTCTCAGTGGACTAGCTGCGCTTGAGGAACTCAGCACAGTGGCTGATGAGCTGGAGTCCGCACTCTCCGACTTAAACCTGAAGTTGGGTGAGTCAGTTAACATCCAGTTAAACGAAACACTTATCGGACTATTGGAATGGGGAAAGACGCAACTGGAACGCGTGGACGAAGGCACCAGTGGAGCTGGCCTCTCCCTGGCAAACGACATTATCAATGGACAGATCGAGCGGTACACCAAAGCTCTGGTCGCCGCCCTGGACGAGCTTGAGATTGTGAAGAGCAGTTTTGAGATGTTGCTGAACGACAAAATCAGTGAATACAGCGGCTACGCCAGGGACCTTATTGATGCCATGAACAGATGCTCGTTGGTAACGATTCTGCGCTGTCAATCTGAAATTGCGGAAGCGATAGAGAATCTAAGCAATGCAGCAAATGAGCTGCAGGCTCTGCTTAGCAAGGGCAAGGAGCTGATCAAGGCCGGTGTGAACTCGTCTGAGACAATTACCTCGCTCTTGAAGCAGTTGGCCAAGGATAAGCTGAAGATCGAACAGGACCTTGACGACATTATTAAGGAAAACCCAAGCAAAACCGATGCAACAACAGCCAACTCTGCGACATCCAGCGGAGACCAATCATCATCTGATTCCTCAACCGATTCCAATAGGCCATCAGGTGTAGCTGCCATCTTGGGCGATTTGTTGGGCAAACTGAGCGCTAGTAGCAAAAGTCTCCTCGGAGGCCTTTTGAACAATACTGCAAATAGCACGAAACTGATTGAGGGTCTGAAGGGAGACTTTATTGAGGATGTGACCCTCTTGGCACAGAATTTGTCGAATGCACTGTCCCAAGCTTTGATCGATGACCTTGCCGCTCAAGCGCTTAGCCTGCAGGGCAACATTACCGACCTTGAAGGGAAGATCAAAAAAGAAACGAATACCATAAAGAAAAAGACACTGAACAATGGTCTAACAGCGCTTAAGAATCTCTATTCGACGGTTGGCCAGCTGCAAACTGCACTCGACGATATTAGCCTGAAGCTTGGCGGGTCACTCAACGACCAAATAGACGAAGCACTGAAAGAATTGGAGGACTGGTCAGAGAAGCAACTGGATCGTGTCAACAAGGAAACCGAAGGAGCTGGACTGGGACAAGCGGTGGACATCGTAAAGGAGCTCAACGAACGTTATATGATGGGCCTGCCCGGTGCTGTGAGAGCATTTGAGATCCTTAAGAGTGATTTCGAGCTGGCGGTGAACAATAAAATTGACGAATTCAGTGGCTATGCCAAAGCCCTGATTGCCAATATGAACCGATGTCTGCTGCGATCGGTAAGCAGCGGTCGATGCCAATCAATTACGGAGGAGTTGGTGGCGAATTTGGACAATGCCCAAAACGAGCTGCAGCTTCTGCTGCGCAAGAGCGAGGAGATGCTCAAAGAAGGTGCGTACGCCAATGATGCTATTGCGTCCCTCTTGCAGCAGTTGGCCAAGGATAAGCTCCAGTGCGAGAGTTACCTGAACGATATCATTGAGGATAACCGAAGCGAAACCGAAAGTGACACAGAGTCAACAACAGAGTCAACGACAGAGTCAACAACATCCGATATCGATTCAACCACGGTTCCCGATAACACAACAGCAACGGCAACGTCAACGGCAAGCACATCGACACCCGCCGATTAATTATCGATAACACACATTGAATCGTACAAACACTTAAAGCTAAGGACTTTAGCATAATCCTGGTGGTGGGTCATTAAAATCAGCATAATAATAATAAAAAACCTTTACTCAATGCAAAAATCAATCGATTAACTGCATCAATGCAGAGTCACATTTTCTTTACAGTTCACTCGCTTCGTATGCATTTTTCTTTGGCTTTCCGTTTTCAGTGCAATTATGAAGCCATTCACCGTTTGCCGTTTTAACTGTAAAGCATTTTCCGCTGACCCAAGCACAACGTGCGCCGCCTGCCGAAGTGCATCATCGTTCCACCAAAATGCAATTGGCAATCGCGAGGCATTAACTCATTTTGCTTCCTGTTGCATGTCCGGAATCTCTCTTTTTTTCAATGTCGGAGGGTGTCCCAAGTGTGCTATATATATATATATATAGATAGAAACTGGTTGGCTTTGGGTATCGGGTTGCAAAAGAAGCCGCTAAGAATAAGTTTGCTTTTGGTGGTTTCTTTTAGTCCGGCTTGACTGCAATTTATTGGCAGCCAAATATGTTTTTCTCTCTTGGCCAGAAATTACGTCCAGTTCACAAGTATGTTTTAAATTGAGTAATGTTTCAGCACTAAAAAGATCAGATTCTAGACTTGATCGGATGAAAATGTATTTGATTAAATTGAAATAGATTTTGATTCTGTTGAAATAAGTGTGAATAAAAACATAAACAAATAAATAAATAAGACTCATAATATTAAAAGTAATTTTATTAATAATAATAATAATAATAATATTTTGAAGGTCTGCAAAAGACATTTGTTAAAAATATTGTTATTTTTATTATTTTACTATGTCGAGTCAATATAATTTAATAAATAATAAATAATCAATAAATAAGACAAAGATAATAACATTCGGACTTTTGAAGGGTGAAGCCTGGTATAACCAAAAAATATTTTTAATTCATATTAAATTCATATTCATATTCATAAGAATATTAAGTATCTCTGCAAACAGTTGAAATGGATTGAATAAATGAATTATAGATTAAATAATGTTTTTATACACTCCTGTAAAAATTTAAAAATTGAAAATTAACATTTCCATTATTTTTGGAAATTTTTGTTTTAAGGAATATAATGTTTATAAGATTCACTATATACTTTGCATAAGTATGTAAGAAATGGTATTATAATGATCAAATTAAACCGTCAACATTTTGTTGTCAATTTTTTTTACATACAATTAGATACATTCAGTTGTTTAATTGGTATTCATTGTTTTCTGTCGTTTCAACTTATTACAGTTCCTAACACCTGATTAAATATTAAATATTTGAATGAAGTTATCTGACGCATTTATTACTAAAACAATTAAGTACACAAAATAATAGGTAAATTAGTATTGAATAAGCTTTGCAATTGCATATAATATATCTAATATAAAAAAAACAAATTTGTAAAGCTATTTGATATAAAATTTTAATTTTAATAAATTTCATATTTACAGCCATACTTCCGCATTCTTAGCTATTAAGTAATGCAATTAACTCGAAATATTTCTCCTTATTTTTACATTGAGTATTTCATGTTTCCCCTCGTTGAGCTACTTTTTAAACTGTTCTAGATTTATATATGATTCAACTAAAAGTTGTGCCATAATTATGGTCAAGTTATTCAAGTCTACAAAGTATTTTTATTATAATAAACAATTTATGTCAGCTGTTATAACAGAGTATAAGACTTGAAATTTTTAACTTATAATTATGCGTTAGCAGCTGAAAGCTGTTTTAACACTGCATATAGTCGAACTTGTGTTATAAGAGCTTATAAAATGTATAATATGACATTTAATGAAAGTTCTTATGCCACAAAGTGTGTACAAGTTCTAAGATTTTCTGTTATACAAGCTTGGAAAGATTTCTAGTAGACCACTTTCTACAATCGTTATATTATATTTATTGTCACATTGTGTTATACAGCTCATACACAGGTCATAAACGAGCTTATGAAGCTAATATTTTTACTCATATAACTTCCATCGGACTGTGTTTTTTTGTACCTGAATATGGATAAAACTGTTATAAAATTATGTGCTTGAACTTTTTGTTATACAAACTTATAAAATAGCATATGAAACTTTTATCACAGCAGGAAGCCACAAAGTTTATGCTAAAGGTAAAATATTTTATTTTATAAAAGCTTGCGAAATATTTTTGTAAGAAAACTTTTAATAGACCACATTTGGCTACATTTGTGCTACTAGCATATAAATTATTATATTTGTTATCACACAAATATGCCAGTCATTTATAAGAACTCCAGGAGCAAAGTTTTTATAGCTATACAAAACTTGTATACACAATTTTTACTTGAAAAACATTCTCTACAAAATGAGGGGTATTTCAATAAAAATCCAAGGCAATTTTACGGTTTTGCAAACATGCATTTTTTTATTGACTGTAATGTATAATTAAACAAGTTCCCTTATTTTTGGGTATGTTTTTTTTTTACTTATCAAATACTGAGCACTATTACTAGATACTGTTTCATATAAATATCGTTTTAATTGTTTAGTAGACGCTTCTTAAGTTTTGCAGTTGCTGTTCAAGCAAAAAATATACAAATATGTGCGAAAATTTGAAGCATTTAAAAATTCGATTGAGTTTATTGCTAAATTACTTAATATCTCTGTTACTTGACCATAATAAGATCTATGTAAACATGTGTATCAATTTTAATATGTATATATATATTTCTTTTTTGTGCTTTGCTCGAAGTTGTTTTGAAAAAATACCGCAAATATTTCGCAATTGAAAAATGCATTCGTACATAGAACTAACAGTACTGGGGATTGTAATTATCTTTTGTTTAACATTGGGCGCTTACACTTACACTAAACTTAGGCTAACAGTTTGACTTTATTTTTTAGGAATTTTCAGAATTTTGCGTAGGAATAATTTTGTATAAATACCAGTTTGAGACATTTTAGGATGACCAAAACAACCGACCAATGTAATTCGTAAAATACTGTTCATATAAATAAGAATACAAAACAAATGGACAGCTTTAGAACTTGAAGAGTACTATTTTTGTTTGCTGGACTTTTGAATTGGTTTTTGGAATCTGTCCGTTATTTTCACATTTTGATATGACATTGAGCAAAATGTATTTGGAACAACCCCACTGAAGCACAACCGAAACAATAAACACCTACACAAATTATTCAAGCTCTGCTTTCTTCAACTAATTGGCACACTACGCAAAAGATCTGCGCGAGGCTTTATCGCGTGATATATATCGCCAATCAAATCAAATTTCTTAGTGGTATTCCACACGCGCTATGGGAGCACCCATCTCATCCAGCTCGAAGACGATCAGTTTGCGTCGCTGTAGCACATTTGCCGGGGGCGGCAACTGTCTCGACTGCGTCGTCGTCGTCGTCGTCATCGTCGTCCTTGTCGACAGGGTGGCCATCGTGGTAGGTTTTAGCGGATTCTGCGCTCTGCTGTTGCCGCCATGGAGCAGCTGCTTTGGCGGCTTCCTCGTTGTCGTCGTCATCTTTCTTGTCGTTGCCTTTAATTGCCGTTGCTGTTGCTGTTGCTGTTGCTTCGTTGTGGCGCTTGGCTGTGCCTTCGCCTCCTTCACCTCCTTCTCATCCTTCTCATCCTTCGACTTTTGTGCATTCAATTCACGCATCTGTTGTAGTAACTTTGGTTTCTCGTTGTGCTGCTGCTCGGTTTGGGCATTTGGACGCTTCGGCAGCGTTGGCAGCGCGGGCAGATCGCAACGTTGCCGCAGGTGACGGTAAACCGCATCCACGCGCTGCACCAAACGGTTTACGTACTTGGTGGTGGTGCGGTCCAAAATTGAGGGCGCCTTAATGCAATCGTTGCCACCGAATTCGCAAACCTGTGAAGCACAAGAGAAATTGTTCATAGTAGATGGGTAGATGACTAAAATAAAATTTAGTTATACTAACTAACTGAAAGGATTGACTGGCAATATATAGAAATTGTTCATAGTAGATAGGTAATTTACTAAAATAAAATTCAGTCTTATTCTGTGCCAAAGTTGGGTTAACTAACTGAAAAAATTGACTGGCAATATATAGAAATTGTTCATAGTACTTAGATGAATAGATTACTAAAATAAAATTCAGTTTTATTCTGTGCCAAAGATGAGTTAACTATCTGAAACAACTGATTGGCAAACTTTTAACATTTTTATTTTTATTAATTTTGCTTTTTAATTCTTAAATATTATTTGCATATTTAATATATGTGTGTGTGTGTGTGTGTGGGTGAGTGTTGATATATATGCGTATAAGTACGCCAATCCGATCAGTTGAGTTATTTTTAGCTGGAGCTTTTTGCTTATAATATTTTATTATAATTTGTAATTTCTCATGTGTTAAATTGTAGTTTCTTTAAAATAAAATTTGATATCAGAAATTGCTTTCGCCACTAGATTGATACCTCGTGTAGAGGTGTTTTTAATTTAAGAATTAAAGAACAATGAACAATATACTCATACCCAATCAAATATTTTAGCTAATAAGTAGTTTAAGTTTTTCATAATTTCTGAAGTCAGCTAAATCAACGTACCCGATAATGCTGCAAAATGGCCTCCTTGGGCGGCACATTCAAGGATCCCATGCCCGGCGAAAACTCCCAGACAAAATGATTGCCAGCCTCGACCACCGCCTCCGGTTTGCAAATATATTTCGAACGCTGCTTCTGAGGATGCAGCTTGTAGCGTCTGTTCAACAAATTGTGTTAGACAGGTGAATTAGCGGTTTAAAATTGTTCAACTCACCTGCGCGTTTTGCGCTGGGTCACCAAGGAGGCACGCACACTGCCCAGCTGATCATTGCCACCCGATATGCCGGAGCTGGCCAGGGGATCGTCGGCAAACTGCAGATAGTAGAAGGCGTTCTGGAATGAATAGGCGCCAGTGTTGCGATTGCGAAAGCGCTGATTCAGGGAACTATCAAAAGGAAATAATTGAGAACAATTTTGATACACATCAAGGGTATTCCTGCTTTGAAGTCACCTCAACAGATCGTTTAGGGTGTCCGTGTAGCGCGGCACGATGAACTCGTCGAGATCGACCAATGCCAGATACTTGTAGCGATACATTGTGCGATAGAGGCAATCGTTGAGCGCCGCAAAGAGACCCTCGGTGCGTATCTCCTTCTGCGAGCGCATCCGCAAATTCCAGGGTAGAATGCTGACCGTGGGTCGCTGATAGTGCAGAGATTTGAGGACACGCGGCGTCGCATTGTTGGCCAACTCAGCCGGCTGCAGCGGCTCCCAGTCGAACGCAGTCAGGTTGCCGGGAACTTGGCCACGCTGGTAGCTCTGCAGGACGCAGGAGGCGTGCGGGCCCAGTGTGTGATTGTAGAAGGTGAAGTGCGAGACGCCCAGCAGGGCATAGAACTCCAGATACTCCATCAGATACAGCGCCTGGTCGTAGCTGAAGTGAAACGGCTTCACGCACACCGCCATCCGGTTCGGTATCTGGTCGCCGTTGGGTGGTGCATGCGGCACCGGTCGCCGAGTGGCGCCAGCGGCACTCCCATTACTAGGCGCCGGTGGCGGCGCAAAGTCCGCATCCTGATCCGTGTTGCGCAACGTTATCAAATTGCCGGGCGGTGCACGTAGCCTTGAGACAACGCTCACATATTGTGGCACATCCAATGGCGGGGCACGAACCGGGCAGAGAACAAAACAGGCGCTGTACTTCAGATTCCAATTCTCGCGAATAACCTGTAAATAGACAGATGATAATGTCTGATCAGTGCTCCCTTTAAGCCAAGTCAAAATAACTATTATTAACACTATTATACATAATAGAATATTTTTGTTTATTTAATCCATAAGAAAACAGCTTACTGCAACAATTTTCTATTTATATTATGTATATTCTATATATGTAAATAACTATTATTAACATTATTACATATATAATAGAATATTTTTATTTATTTAACCCATAAGATTTAACCCTGCAACAATTTTCTATTTATATTCTATATATATATATAACTATATTTATAATACAAAAATATATATAATCTATAGTTTTATAAACAATGGAGAGAATGTTTAAATAAACAATTACTCTGCGAGAGATAAAAGTGTTTTGCGCTTTGGTGATAAAAAAAAAAAAAGAATATGCCACAGAAATGAAGAAATTATTTCATATATTTTACTCTGTTCACAATTAGAAGCAGAGTATGTATGTTTAGTAGAATCTCCGTCCTGAAGTTCGCTTATCTTGTATTACCCGCTATTAAGGCTAAAGACTTGAAACATTGAATATATATATATATACCCCCGTTCTGGGGACTTAAATACCTACAGTTTGAGAGCTACCCAAACCCTAACTACAAATTTCGTAGTTAGTATCTGAAGGCATTGAACAGAGTATTACCAAGACAATATAAATAAAATTATTTACTTATATTGTCTTTGGTATAAAATTATTTATATTGTGTTTGGTATTACACTTACTCTAACTCTCAACTATTAGTTCTATACATTGAAAGTTAAAAATAATTCTTGTTACATAAAAATTAGAATTTAAATTTGTATAATATATATTTATAAATAATTGTTATTCCAACTTCAATTTAAAAATTAAAAGTGTTAATAATTTCACAATTTTCTTTGATCCAGTTTAAATTTATTATTGAACATTTATGTGAAATTTCGTTTACTTTATCGAATTCGTAAAAAAAACACTCAGGTGACATAGGTGAATCCGAGTAGAAGTTGATGGTTAAAATCGTAGGAGAAAACCCATTATCTAAGGCTAAGCCTGCTCGCACGAACTAATATTAAATAGACCCAAAAGGATGCTGTTCTAAGGGTGCAAAACTCACCTTGACGCGGGCCATTACCGTGGCCGAGGTGTACTTGGCACGTGCTGACGACGAGGAGGCCTCGCTGCTGTTGTGCGTTGTGGGGCCGTACCAGAATCTGCACCAGACGCGCTCTGGTCCGCGTGTTTTGGTTGCGCCAATGACGCGGACGAGGCGGGCGCCATCGCGTCGATCGAAGTAGGCGGAGTAGACAAAGAACTTGAAGCGGGTGCCATTGACAACCTGCCAGGCGCCGTCGCTGGGCGCCGTGCCAAATGGGAAATGCGGCAGCGTCTCCTCCACTTTGGCGGGCAGCAGCTGGCCCCACGGTATCAATGGCATGTTGAGGCCGCCGTTGCCAGTGCCAGCAACACCCACGCCAAAGGCACCAGCGCCAGTTGCACCACCAGCTCCAACTCCAGCTCCGGCTCCAGCAGCGCCATTGAGCAGCATGCCCGCATAGCGTGGATGTTGTCCGTCGACGCCTGCGGCTTCTGTGAAAATGTCCAAGTGCATGAGATACACGACGTATACGTAATGGCTTATCGTAGTCCTTTCGCCCAGCTATTGTTATCGCAGCTGCCTTTGATTGCATTATGGGCCATTGTGTGTCGCCGATTGCCAGTTGCTACTCACCTTGAATTTTAAGTTTATTGTCCCGAAATTGAATAAAACCTAATTTATTATCACTCAGAATGCTGTCATCCAAATCATAGTCGTCCTGCAAAACGAAAATCAATTTGATTGCCAATCAAAAAATGAATTCAATAATCGAGCAGCATTAAATCGAATACAGTTTTTAAAGTTTATCTATTTTTGTCGAGAACAATTTTGAAATACGTGTTTCTTAATTGAATTTAATCTGTTACTATTTAATTAAGTATTTTATTTATTTTATTAAGTATCTTACAATTTAAAATTTGAGTAAGCAGTTGAGTTAATAAACTTTTAAGGCCCATTTTCTATAGTTTAATTTTACAACGCCTAGTTAATATAATTATGTAAATACAACGGTAAAGAACAATAAACAAATTATTTTCGAGTTTTCCCCAAATTGTAGTTAAATTGATAAAACAAATCAGTATTTTTATTCGCTATAACCATTAGCTTAGAAGTAAGCTAAGGAAGTGTAAAGCTTTTTAAAATCAGTCATAAAATTCTCTAAAAATGATCTAAATTTCAAAAACCAGATTTTAAAAATGAAAAAAACAAATTTTCACTATAGAACAATTGTGTCAGTGACTAATATAAAAAAATTTCAATTTGTTACCTAGTATAAGTGAATAAATAAATATTGAATTTCTGTCATGTACAGAGTAAGAAAATTTTTAAGAAATCGGGAAAAGAAGCTATTAGTTTTAAGTAAGATTCCATGAACATAAGAAAACGAAATCATCGGTAAACCGCATTTTAAAGTGTATGATAAACTTGCGAGAAACCCACTGACGAGATTATAAAAATATAAGTTGGCTGACACAAAAATATGAAAACAGCTTTCATACGAGCTTGTGTGTATTTGCCAGATATGAGAACTGTCAGCTTATGGGTTATGGGGATCTTATGTTTTCATAAGTCACCGAGTGCAATGCGGTGCGCTTGGTTCCAAATAAATCTGGTTTTTGTTTGCATCTCGCAAAAAAATATGCATTATGCGCTACGCTGCTTGCTTAAATATGCAAATCTGGCTGCCTGCCGCCAGCCGCCAGCCGAAAAGTATGCAGCGAAATATGGCAAACGGCAAACATCTTTTGTTTTCCCACGGCCCCACAATGAGTTGAGACCATAAAAATGGGCGCAATAGTTAAGCTGTCACGCCCCATGCCGAAATTGTGGTGGTGGTGGCGCTGCTGCAGCTGCAGCTGGTGGCAGGTGCAGCAAAAACAAAAACAATTGTTGACCATTCGGTTGGCAACGCAGATGCATTTGCATAACAAAACTTACCTTAACATTATCATAATCCGGCATCGAGTCGCCCATGCGGCCGCCCAGGCTGGCACCGCCCCCACCGCCCGCCCTCATGGCCATCAAGCCGCTGTGGGAGCGTTCGTCGATCATAAAAACCTGCAGCACGAGAACATAAAAGAAAATAGAAGAATAGAAGAGCCGTGGTTAAATTTTAAGCTAATTTCTAGCTGCGCTTTTAGCATTTTAATTAACGTCTGGTCGTGTAATTAATTGCACGCTGCATTTTTAATGCACCTTAATTGCAATCATAAATCCACGCCCACACCGAACCAACAGCAAAAACAGTATTGCAATTGTTTAATGCATATTTTATGAGCAAGAACTTGGACATAAATTTAAAAATGTCTTTTAAGTCTTTTTTCAGCTTATTATTTAATATTTAATGTTAAAAGCTGTCACAAAATAAGTGAAACATGAAATAATCGCTACCTTTGACTTGCCAAAGATTATAAATCGGAAATGAGTTATTATAAAGTAAACGGATGTGAGCGATAGAAGCATTGATGATGGCCTCAATCGCTTAAAACGAATCAAAAATCAAAAAATTTTTTTTAACTTGATATTCTTTGTATTATTTTGTTTCTGCTTTTTATTTCCTATTAAATTAATAGTAAAATGTTTATTGGTTAAATAATTGTGAAAATAATCTGAATTATAAAAGTCCAAATTTTTCGTATTTTTTTTTTCTTTTCAACCTCGTTAAATGGAAACCCCGTAAATTTGAAAACCCCTGCAATTCATAAAAAATGCTGCCTTGAAATTTCGGGATATCGGACTACTATATCTTTAATTTACCAGAGGTATCATTACTATTCTTTAATATGTACCTATTACGCAAAAGTGAATATAAGTGAAGAATATAACTCCTAAAGGAACAATCGGACAAAACAGAAAACATTTTGCAAAACAGATAGATGTTTGCAGGGTATTTAATATTCGACACTCCTTCAACTTACCTCCGTCAATATGATGAGGCCGAAGACGGCGAAGAATAGAATGACAATCAGAAAACTCATGCTGGATCTCTCCCGACTGCCCCAGTTCTTTTTGCCGCGCTTCATGGTGGGCGTCAGGGAGGTGCGACTGCCGTGTCCGTGTGAGTGGTTATGATGGTGGTGCGACTGCTGCTGCTGCTGCTGCTGCTGCTGTTGGTGGTGGTAGCAGGCGTGGGAATGGCCCAAGTAGGCCTGCTGGTAGTGATGGCCGCTCAAAGAGCTGCTGCTGCACGATTTGGTACTGGAACTGAGAGTGGAGGCGCTGGCGGAGCCCCCCGTTCCCGTTGCGAGTTGCTTGTAAGTTGGGGGGCTCCTGCTGCCTAACATGGCGGCGTGCAGGAGGGTTGCGTGGTTGAGGGGTGGTACGTGGTTAGTAGTTTGGACACTTGTGGAATGTTGCAGGGATGTGTGGCTTGGCTTATGGGCTTGCACTAGTCTCTATGTATTTGGCATGGCTTTTGCTTTTGTGGCAACTGAAAAGGGCAAAACCAAATTTATCAGCTGATTAGCAATCGAATTCGCGTAGCAAAACAAAAACCCAAAAAGCGGCAAAATGAGCAACCGCCAAGTGTCAGCGAATGAGAGCAAGCGATAACAGAGAGAGAGAGCGAGAGAAAGAGAGTAAAGCATAAAAGAGAGTAAGCGTGTGAATGTTGCCTGACAGTTTCCTTGTTGGCCAATTAAAAAGGAAAAATCAATAAAAATCCTTTTCCTTGATTGTGCTTTTGATGCTGTTTAAGTAAAATGCAAGCGATTTTCAGCATTTGATATAATTTCCGGCCAAATCGAGTGCTAAAAAAATTAAAATTGTCGGCGTTGGCCTGGACTAAAGCGACTCGTCCTTAAACAAACATTATGAGTACGCTTTGGTCTTTGCCATGAGCTTTAAACACTTTACACATCTTTCACCTTTTTAATACATTTTGGGTAATACTTTGTATGCTTAACTGCACCTTCAGTTAGCGTAGAAACTTTTCACTTTTCGCTTTTTTTGAAGATTTTTCAACTTTTTCACGCTTTCGTTATTTCGACTGGTTGGTTATGCCAACTGTCAAAACAGTCAAGTTCACTTGGCTCTCTCTCTCGCTCTCTTTCTCTGTCATTTCCTTCTTTCTGGCAGCAACAAGAAAACAATACAACGCAGCTGAGCCTGCACGAAGGACATGCGCACATCCTTGCCCGCCACACGAACAGCTGTTGCCAAATTTCGAAGCATTTTACCAGCTAACTTGAAATTAACCAAGTTTGGTAAACAAATTGTACAAAGAATTTTATCAATTTTATTTTGAGAATCAATAATTTTTTTATTGTTTTCTTTATTTACCAGCTATTGTCTTGGTAATAATTATTAAAATTAGTGTAAGGATTGATTAAAATGTCACAAATGAATCATGCATATTTTAGAAATATGCAACGATATATTAAAAAAAGCATGGAATTAATTATTATATACTAAAAAATAAATACAGCATATCTTTGTTCATTCTAAGGCTAAGCAAATAAAATAAATATTATTATATATTATTATAAATTACTGACTTCTAAAGACCTTAAAAAATATATGTATATATATATAGAAGAGAGCAAATGAGACTTGTTTCTGTCTATAAAAACATGAATTAATGAAACACCATTTTCCACCATTTTTATAAATCAAATATATTTGATAGTCAAGTTATCTAAAAAAAATAATAAATCCAATTTTAAATGAATTTTAATATATTTTTATTTATTAATTATTTTAACGCATTTTATGAACTACTACTGCTACACTTTATATTTAAAAAAAAAAAACTATAAAAATGTATTTGGAATTCCAAGTTATTCTACTTAAGTCGATGGAAATCACGGAGCGATTTGGCTTTACTCAGTTAATGTTTTATTGGGTAGCGTTCATTTATGTGATTCAAAACTCTATGAGAAAATGTTTTTAATTTTAAACAACGCTGTAAAGTTGCGACTATTAGGTGATTAAATGAAATGTAGACTCTACTAATATGCATTTCCCAAAGCTCACATACTTTTCGCAAACAAACGCTACATAAAACCCAATCCCAAGTATCCAAAAGTGCTTCATTTCAATGACTTTCATATCCGGCCCAACTTTGCAGCATATATCTTTTGGCCATTTTCATAGCTGAAAGGATACGCAGTGCGCTTCATGGCCCACCCACAGGCAACTCCTCTTCAGCCAGCCGGCATTATCCATTGGTATTTTTTTGTTTTTTTTTTTTTGAACCGACTGTTGAATGCTCGAATGTTTGTCTCTGACCGGCTGCGTCTGCTGAGCTGGACAAAGGAATTAGCGGAAACAATAAAATTCGTAAAGTTTTTGAAAACCAATAAATTTGAAGTGTTTGAAATCAATTGGGAACAAATTGCAAAAGGCAAAAAAGTGCAAAGCGCCGACCATAAGAGAAAAGGACAGTAAATACAAAAAACATTTACCAAGAATTCTGTGTGTGTGTGTGTGTGTGTGTGTAAGAGTGGCCCAAACTTTCTCCATTTCTCTTACACCACTTCTTGCTTTTCTATCATTTTGTGTGAGTGCATCTTTATTTGTGTGAAAATTCAGCAAGCAATTGAAAAGTTTTCAAAACAAATATGCAAGAAAAAGGTGCTCGAGTCGACGACTCCAACGCCTCCTAAGTGGCGTTTGAAGTAGGAGGCGAACAGGAGGCGGAAGTGGCAACCAAGTCGAAGCCATAGTCATCGCCTTCGCCTTCGACATCGCCATCGACCCACAGCCCCCTCGGCGCTCGGAATAACAGTTTTGTTTGCTAAACTTTTATCATTGCAACGCCAACAAACAACTGCAACAATGGCAAAGTAATAGCCAAAGTTCTTGGCCAGAGCTACTAAAACTGATCTAAAGTCGGACTGTGCACAAATCTCAGTACTCCCTGCCAATACCTTATGTAATTTATCTAATTAATTTGTGAGGGGTAAAAACATCATCTTCAATGCAACAGATTGTCCAAATTAACTAATGCGCAATTTTGTATAGGCAAATAGGTACTTAAAGAAAACAAGTAAGAACTCGTTCACATTCATAGTTATTATTGTTATTTTAAATTTTCGTTATTTTGTAATTTGTGCGATGCGGGGGTGACTAGCTTTGAAAATGTGGGAGATTTATATTTTCCAATTTGCGGCGGCGGGAGTTGGCGCGGGCGCAAATTTATGAAATTACAAAAAAATATTTTTTCGAAAATGAGTAAGGGAGGCTTTCATGCTTTTTTTCCAAAAAAAATCAAAAAAAAATTTTTTTTAAAAAAATGCATCGATTTTTATTGTAGAATCGATGTTAATAAAAAATCATGAACAGAATGCCATCAAACATGAAAATCGGTTCAGTTTTGATAAATTTATGGGTGTTTGAAATATCAGATCTATAGGTCCAAGAGCTTTACATGTCCAATTTTTTCTCAATTTTGGCATGATTTTTGACAAAAAATTTTACCTCCTCCGTTAAATGTTGTTTTTTATAGTATTTGTGGCCAGCAAAATCGATATAAAAAGCAAGCTCGCAATTTCAAATTTTGAAGAAAAAAAAATTCGAAAGCTTTACATGTCCAAATTTTTGTATCGATTTGTAAAGGTAACCAGTTATCTACCTTCCAAATTTGGAACTCTAGCTCAAAAAGTGAGGGAGATATAGGCATATACGATTTTGAAAGGGCGCTGAGGTATATCGATATGATATCGGATTGCCAGCCTTCCAGGGGGATGTGGCATACAAATCTTAACACTTTGTCTGTAGAGCATAACTACAAGTATATATCCAATGAAAAAAGTGTTACGATTTTTTATTGTTTAAATATCCGGTAAAGGAAACATAACTGAGCTTCATATGCAATACAAGAGCCCACACACCAAATTTTTCTTGAATCAATCTTTAATCTAACTTTTTTAAACGACGTTTTTTGCTTACTTACTGATATTTATCGATTTTCGGAATTTCTGTTACACAGCTACAACAACACAATTTTTACCCAGTTACAATGTCGACGGGGTAACAAAAATAAGCCAAATAAACCACAACAGTGAACACATTTTAGAGAATGAATATGGTTAAGCCACATACATTAAACAAAATTCCACTGACAACGTAAACATGCCACGTTCTCCGCAGTTCCCTCCCCACTTTCAGCCAGTGCAAGCCAACCCACCCAACCACCTAACCACCCACCCACCACTCCGAGAAAGTAAACACTTGAATGCATTCGTTGCACCTGAAGTGAGATTAAATAAAACTGCAGCAAGAAAATTGAAATGAAAATTCAGCAAGGCAAACAAATTCAGGACAACTTATAGTATTTCTCAAGTTCTCTATTTTTCGCTATCTATCTTTTCTCTCTCCCTCCAGTTGCCAAGCAAGTAGCGACTGCCAAAAATATTTTATATACACAGATATATCTGTGTATAAAGATAGAAACCTACGTATTAGTACGTTCGTACACGGAGTGAGTGGCATTCCCCCTCCCCCGCTCTCTATCTCTCTCTCTCTCTCTCTCTCTCTATATCTATCTCTCCATCTAGATGCTTGTAGGCAACTCAACTTTGATGAGTTTGCAAAGTAAAGTGAAGCATTTCTGGGTCTTAATCCAGTACAGCAGAAACTTACCTATGCCACTTCCTTTCCCTTTCCTCCCCCCTTTTTCGCATGCAGTCGACTGTATTTGATATTATGATTATAAAATAACCAAAAATGATGAGCCGAATAACGAGCACAACGTGAAGAAGCTGAGAGCTGCAACTCAGAACTAACTAACTTCCCAAAACAGAGTCGGCTTCATTCACTGATGGAAAACAGCCGATAAAGACGTAAAACAAACTCAGCTTTCCCTACACAAATACAAGCGCCAGTCAACAAAAATTATTTGTTTACATAAGCATTATCCAATTATACATTTGGAAATTAGTTTCAATTTACATACAATATGTGGAGGAACTTCTGTTTATATACTCTGTTCAAAATGTGAAGAGAGTTTATTGGTTTTCCGCAATGTCTATCCGTATGAACGAATGTTTTTCTTCGAATTTTTGTTTAAAGATTTTTACTTATTTTATTACTATTAATATATATTACCTAATATTTCTTTTTGATGAGCTCTGAGTTTACAATAATCAAAAATACTGTTTTTACACATTGAAAAGAGAATTGTGCAATTGGTTAAGCTATGTAATTTATCCATTCGCAGAATTTGATCACATGGGATATTTTAAAACTTGTTTGTTCAATGTTGCACTTAAAACAAATTCGAAAAAATTAAAGCAGATACAAATTTATACATTTAAAAACAAATTTCATAAGTAAAAAATTTAATAAATCAAAAATAAAAAGAATTTAATCAAAATATAATGTTTTATAAAATAAATATAAATGTTCTAGTTTTTTCGTGGATTTTTTTACTTTATAATCCGGAAAATCTTTAATTCGGACACATCCGTTGTCCGGAATATAGAGATAGTACTGTACTATTATATATTTATTTATTTATATTATTACATTTATTAATCATATTTTTGTCATTATTATTATTATTATTATTATTATTTTTATTATTATTATTTATATTATTTTTTAAGCTCATTAAAATTCTCAGCTTGGATGCGAATGCATTTTGCACAGTTGCTGCTATTTAAATGTCCCATGGCCCAATTCAAAGTAGAACTAATTCAGGTTAACATCTCGCGCATTGCAGCGGTAATAATGACACGATCCCAGCATAGAGCCCACTGCAAATCCCTTGGCACCTAGACACCGTAAAATGAGCACGCAACAAAGGCAACAGCCTCTCCTGGCCGTAGGAGAAGGGATACAAAAAAAAATTGCATGCTGCTAGGCATTTCATTAATTTTACTTCATTTCTGTAATCCAGAGACCGGCGACGAGGACGCCTAGAAATGGCTGTGAGGAGCAGGAGGGATGGGCGGAGACAGCAACTCCACAGGCGCCGCATATCAGCCGGATGCGCGCGTTGTTTGGTAATTTCCTTAACGGAAGCTTATGCAGTTGCTGGCCAGGATCGAGAACAGGCCGCTATGCAGCAAGGATAACTTGGTGTCCTGCTTGTCTGGTATCTGCTGGCCAGACGAACGTATGAGAAATTTCCCCACAAATTTGTTGAAAAATTTCCGTAGCTAATAAAACGACGGCTTAGTGTGCGGGCAGCGCCTTTAAAGGCGTCGCATTATCCACAGGACCTGCCCACATATATTTCCAATTGATTAAGCACTTTGGCTAAACCAAACCGCAAAGGCACAGCAAACGCCGATACACTCAGAGAAAGCCGATGTCGGTATTCCGAGTGGAATAGAATTCGTATTGTTTTGTGCTTCAAATTTCAAGAGCATATCAATAACAAATATTCTTATAAAAACTTTTATACTCGTTAGAAAAGCGAAAACTGTATATTGATTTTTTGCAATGTCCCTCAGTCTATTGAAGTTTGAGACTTGAAACATGGTATATATACTCATATATATCAGCGTCAGATAGACTGAAAATATTTTTTGGGTATACCTACTGGGGGCGTGGCAAATCGATTTAATCTATGTATCTATATTAATACATTAAATTTCAGACAGATTACTAAAAACCTATTCTAAAAATTGCACACAACAATATTTGGATACTACTAGCCTTTTAGCAAATCGGTTAAATCCGTAATCGGGTCGGGTAAGCCATAAAAATACAAATCTCCCACTATATTATAACTAGAATCACCAAAATTGACAGAAAATTTTTTAATAAGCTCGTCTAAAAATCTAGCCAAAATATTTCCATCGATAGCATATCGATCATAAATTCAGCAAAAAATATTAAAATATTTTTGAAGTCATATTTATTACTTGTTACTAAAAAATAAAGTTTTTAATATAATTTAAATAATTTAGTTTAATTAAAATTAGTACTTGAGTGTTGTATTTGGGAACTTTGCGATTATAAGAAACATTCTCAAACTGAGACTTTTTTTTCCTAAAATTCCAAACCCAAATTCAAATATTCAGATAGAAAATTCGAACTTTTTCGCTGGGTGTAGCTGGGCGGTCATCCACCCGTTCAGATCTTGGCTACCACAAAAAAAAGAGCACTCATGAAATCAAATCGAATCAAAGCGAACCGAATCGAATCGAATCGAACCGAGTCTGGTAACCAAATCCAACGAAATGTGAAACAAATGGTTGTCCGTCCCCTCGGACTATGTTAACGCCATGCCTCAACGCTTTAACTGCATTGGCCAGATCGGAGCATTGCTGGACGGAGGCCACTTCACGAGACTGCACTCGAATCGCAACTTAAAATGCACTTTGGGGGCTTTTTCATTTAGTGCGCCATAAATTAGGCAGCCGGTTTTAACGGCTTCGGCAAAGGGCAAAACGCACAGCGGCGACATTTGGCTTCCTCAACCCACATCTGCCAGACAGTCAACTCCAAATCCTGGCGAGGCAATTAATCTGCCCGGGTCACGTCGGCGCCAGGTCACTAAAAAATGCAAAAGTCAGAGGACAGCGTTTTACAAAATAAACAGAATATTGGATAAACTTCGAATTTTATACGACACGAATTAATATAATCAGAAATTCGACTATATTTAAACTCTATCTTCCTAATTTTAGTTAATATATATATAAAATTGCTGAATAAAACAATTGACCAATTTAGCAGTTACTTTTAAATTTAAGATGCTACTTATCGTATCTTTCTTAAAGTTTAAAGTATAAGTTCATATTGTATACATTAATACAATTCATTCAATTTTAAATAAAATTACTTACTCATTTCTGTTCGTTAACATAGTGGTATAGTCAGTAGTATATTTATTTTGAAATAGAACTGGAACAAAAAATTGTTTGAAAAAATTGTAAAAACAACAACTTAAAAGAGCATTATAAACAATATTAAAAATAAAAACATCTCTTTTTAGAGATCACTTAAAAATTTATGTTTTGTGCTTTTACATTTAAAAATTATAAAAAAAAATTGCGATTTAGAAAAAAAAATTCAGAATAAATTGAATGAATATAAAATAAGTAAATCAAATATACAATAAATGCAAAAATGAGAAATTTATAAAAAGATTTCAAAGTAAATTTAAAAAAATCGTGTATTATTAAAGAAACCAAATGTTTTTACAAAATTTTTTCAAAACAGCGTGTAAATATTCACGTAAAACAAGAACTACGTGTATTTATGTTCAGTTATTTCTAAATTTTTTGAGTGCGACTTTTTAATGTTGTACCGGAAACTCAATTAAACTGAGTGCTGGACACATGTCCAAGTTAAGCCACAAAACTTGTTTTAAACTGCTGCAGAGCGACTATCAAAAGGCAGAGGCCGCAAGTCGACGAGACGAAAGTCAGCCAAGTTCCCGAGTCGGAGACGTTTGCCACATAAATTCAATAGCCATGGCAATAAGTGCATTAGCAGCATATTTCACAGATTGGCAGACACGTCGCTCGACGGCCACCATGGTAACCAAGCAGCTAGCCCACCCGGCCCGAGAAGACAGGCAGACAGGGCAGACGGGCTGGCCAGACAGTCGCTCGACCAAAAGTAAGCCACAAATTGCATGAGATCATAAATATTTCAAGCATAAAGTACAAAATATGCAAAAGTTTTTCTTTCGATTTTCTTTTGCGCTGTTCGCTTTTCAGTCGCCATTTGCCATTTACCATTTGCCATTTGCCATTGCAGTTGCAGTTGCCTCAGATAGTGGCACGAACGACGTCAAACGAAATAAGAAAAATATATTGCTAAATTCTCGCACAGGAAACACCAACAGGCAGCCAGGCAGCCAAGGAGCCGGCGGGTGGTGGACACAGCATCAGGACCTTTTCACTGCCCAGGACTTGGGCAGCACGTGCACGCCAAATGCCAAACGGAAGTTCAAAAGCGTAAAGAGCATGTAACGATACCGACCATGGCCAACGCGAATTTTAACGGCACCGGCAACGGCAACTGCAACGGCAATGGCAACGGTATTGGGCTAGCTGCTATTCTGTGTATGGTCAGCCGATTGTGGCAACAAATTGCAATAAGCAATTTTTCAATTTTCAATTTAGACACCATCGACGACACCAGCGGGCGGGCGGGCGGACGGACGGACGAACGGTCGGACAGCAACATGCAAAGCAGCACCAACTGGTCATAATTCAGGCAAACGTCCGACTCGAAAATGTCAGCTTCCAGTCACAGTCCGAGGTGGCCAGGCAAATGGGGCGACAAGACAAATGTCTGGCCAAAAAGGTTCCTGCAGTTGACACACAGAACTGGTCCTTGCGCACAATTAATAAGTAATCTACACGATTTACGTTTATTTCATGAGGGGATTGCAAATGTTTAACTAGAGGAAAAGAGTTTCCAAATCAAAAATGCACTCTCTATCTATATAGAAGTCATTGTACATGCAATGCATCAATTCAATAAATAACTTTTAACTAAACAAATCCATTTAGTGTTTAAAGAAAAATAAGTAAAATATTTTTCAGATATTTTTAAGTTTTTAAAAGTAAAAACTTCTCAGTCGGGTGTAACTGATAACGCAATACTCCATCACAGTGTAATCACAATCCAAAAATTATGTTGCATTATTTTTGCACATAAAAATAATTTGAAAAAAATGTGCAATTGCAATTGTTAAAAAAACGGAAAAAAATAAATCAATAAAAAATACAGAGTCTTGAACTCGGTGTCGAACTCAGGACGTGCAACTTGAATTCAACTTAAGTTATTAAACAAATTCTAATAATAACGAATACTAATTTTTTATGCAAAATACGAAAAAAGAGAAATAATAATAATAATACTAAAAACAGAAAAATGAAATAAAAATGATTTCTTTCAGAATCGATATTTTAAGTTGTGGGAACGGCAATAGGCGATCATTGTTCGATCTTTAAAGAAGGTAATCGGTAATCTGTCCGCAAATCTTGAATTTGGTGTACCTATCTTTAATATTATATAACTATAAAGGAGTATATATTCCAAGTTTCAAATCAGACGGACGGACATTGCACAAATCTAATATACTCTTTTCACTTCATGAATGAGTATGAAATAGAAAATGGAATTTCCTGGAATTTGCCTGTAAGCAAATTATTGTTTATATTATATATGTTTTATTGAACTTTGCATTTAAATTATATGCATAATATGTACATATAAGAAATCCCATATATTGATATATATCAGTAGTAAACAACATTTTATTTCTACATCATTACAGTACATTTGTGGGGCGATTGTCAACGCAAGCGTTCATAGCCATGGTAAGCTCCAATTTTCATTTTGCGCCAACGTTGTAGAGCCACCAATATGCCCAGGCAAAACCACATGATCAGCACGATGATGGAATAAATGGAAATTGCCGCTTGTTCATTGCCATCTGTGTTCTTCAGTATAAACACCATATTGCGGAAATTGTGCTCGCATTCCTTGCAGTCATCAAATTTAACGTCCACAAAGTCATCCTCGGCGGGTAACGCCAAAAAGGATAATTGTCCACGCACCACCAGCACAAAGCCAAGCAACGGAATCATCAGGCGACCACAAATCATATCCACAAAAAAAAAACAAAAAAAAAAAAAAAAATATAATGCCAATAAGACCGGCTTACTTTCAGCCAAACAACTGATTTGTAATTAAACATACGCCCTAACACTGAACTGCTTTTATAGCTGCTTCTGGACTGGGTTCTCGCATAACAGTTTCGGTCGATCTCGTCTATTCATGGAAGTGCCGATGTCGCCGATGTGGCCTGTTACCGGAAAACAATTACAACTGTATAACTGTCGTCGCAGTAAAGTTCTGCAGCAAAACCTAGAAAGTGATTTCAGTGCTTCCGCGGAAGGAACTGAGTCATCAAGGGGCTATTCAACACCTTCAAATTGGAAACCAAACAAAGTCAACTAAGTTACTTAAATTTTAAATTGTAGCATCAACAAGAAAAAAAAAAAGAATAATGTTTTAAAAATTTGTTTAAAAAAACCTCTGACATAGAAAAAATTTTAATGTGGTTTTTCTTCATATGGGGCTCCATATGTATAAAAAAAAAACGTAGATTTGTTGTCTGAGGCTAGGAAACTATCTCGAGACACAAGAAAAAAGCTTGTCCGTTGCGAATGCGGATTTATACACACAGTTAGTCAAATCCACTCAAGATATTTTATTTTATTATTTTTATTTGTTTATTTATTTATTTTTTTTTCAAATTGAAAACCAAATAAATCAAACAAAGTCAACTAATTTCCTAAAATTTTAAATTGTTCTTTAGCATCAACAAGAAAAAAAAACAAAAGCTTTAAAAAAATACCATAGAAAAATTTGTATTGTCGCTTTTCCTTATATGGGAGTCTTATGTGTATATTATTTTTATTTTTATTTTATTTTTTATTTTATTTGATTTTTTTCAGTATTTATTAAGTATAATTCTTGTTAGATAATTCAATTTAAATTAATAAGTTAACCATATTCAAAGGTAAATTTCAATTAAAATTTATATAATACTCTCACATTTTTTTATTTAAGCCTACTCAAGTAAGCCAAGCCGCAAATATAAGTTACAAATAGAGTTACCGCCTACATAAATCAAGCGAAAAATATTGCGGCCAAGAATTTCAAAATAACAAATTTCCACCTTCACAGTTTGAAAGCCATTGCTTTGGGGATTATAGTCCTAAAGTCACTAGCTAAGCGAACAGAGTATCATACGGATTTAGAGCTAATAAAAATAAATTAAAAGAAATTTATAACAAGTCTCCGCTACACCATATACTGCCTAGTGTCCAGGTCACGCTCCCTGAGCTGGTGATCTATCCACCGCCTGTAGAACTTCACGTTCGAGTAGATGCCCAACAGCTGAGGGCCGTCGCAGCGGGCAGCGCGCGCCAGGAGACCGGCGAGCACGAATCGATCCTCGCTGCCGGGCAGGGGGCACATCAGGGGTACGGCGCCCATGTCGCTGCACAGGAAATCGTCCTTGTCGCCGCCGGTGCAGAGCAGGGTATCGTTTAGCGCATATCGCCGGCCCAATATGGCCGGACGCAATTTGGCCGCGCACTGATCCCGCGGCAGAACGTAGAGCGGCAAGCGCTTGGGCAGCGTCTCATTGGCATTGAAGTCCGCTCGGCGCCAACCGGCCACGTAGCATTGGCTGAAATTGTAGACCAAATGCGGGGGAGGCAGGCAAATTGGTTGAATGTGCGGCGACAGGTCAAAGGGCGCGTCCGGATGCAGTAGAAGCAGCGCCATGTTGTGAGCCGCCGGCGATTGCGTATAGTTTGGATGCAGCAGCAGCTCGGAGACGGTTCGCTCCTGATGCGGCAACGGCTCCAACTGGACCGCTGCATCCCATTCGCCGGCGACGAGACGCAATTCGGACACCGTTTCGTCCTGGACACAGTGCGCGGCGGTTAGCAGCGCCAGCGGCGTGATAAGTGCTCCACTGCACAGGTAACCAGCTGATCCGTAGATCGCGACCAGCCAGGGAAACTCACCGAAATTGGCCTCCTGCTTTTTGTAGCCGAGCGGACGCAAATAGAACCAGAGATCCAGACGACCACCGCATTGCTGCAGCGGCTCCAGGGCATCGCTGTAGTTAACAGAGCCGAATGTTGGAAGCTACCAATTATATAATTAGTATATAATTATATATAATATTATCAAAATGGATATAGATCGAGAATTCCTTACCGTTTCATTAATATTGCAGCACTTTTCCATGTAGTGACAATGCTGCTCATCCAGGAGCGTGCGACTCCGGTCGGGATAGAAGTGAGCATCCACAAAGAGACCCTCGTTGCACAGATCGTAGGACACACAGTGCTTGTCCGGCGCACAAGACGTATAGTCCGCCGATCCTTGAGCGGCCAATGCGGCCGGAATGAACAATGTCCAAAGCATTCGAAGTGAGCGATCCATCTGGTGCCTTCCTGATCTTGAACTGCGACATGGGCTTTTATAGCCTCCAGCCAGACTCAGAGTAGGTCATGCGCGGCCTTGATTGGGTTAAATATAGATTAAAGTGTGACCGTACGAGCTAAAAATAGTCAACTATCACTTGATAGCCCAGCAATCAAAGCAAATGTCTGACAAATCAAAACAAAAGCGACTGCACTCTTTTTTTTAAATGGAAAGCTCCTTAACTTTAATATGCGCTTGGTCATGTCCAAAAAATTGTTGTTTTTTTTAAATACAATACCCTGATGACGAGGACCTGGATCCGAATCATAAACTAGTTTATGGTATAGTGTTTTTCTTACTATTTAAAAATAACTAAGTTGGTAAATTTATATCTTATGTTAATACTACTAAAAAAAACTGATTTTTGTAATTTGTGTCCAAAGTTTTTCGTCTTGATTTTTAGAGAAGGTCATTTGTAATTTTTCTGCAAAATTTGGTGACTGTAGTTCTAAAACAAGGTTCCAATATTGTTCACTTAGTGAATGAGTATAAAAGGGGTATTAAAAAATTCAGAAAAAAAATTCGTGAACAAAAAAAATGTGCCTGCTAACTGGATTTATCTCAAACTAGCCACTTATTTTTACAGAAATAATCCATTTTAATATTTGTATATTGCTTAAACAAAAATCATTGTTAGTTGTGTGGCTGGATTTGAGAAAGAGTATTTCAAGGGCCTTTTGTAAATCGTTGTTTATAATCATTTTGTTTGTTCACTCTTATTTATAAAGTCACAAAGGGTGTTCAATTTATAAAACGTTTTTGCATCTTAAAGCAAAAGCTATTTAGAAATGGTTTTTGGCTTTTTCCAACAAGGATTTCAATTCGTAATTCCTACAATTTCTGTGTTAATTCGTGTTTCAACATTATTAAAATATTCAACACGAAGACCACAAATAAAACACGTACCCAACCAAATTTCTTTTAAACGCTATTTGAGTTTAGCTTCTTTTGCTTTTTTTGAGAGCCGGTTAAAAATTTGTGGCGATATATTTGGGAGGGTATTTAAAATGCAGCACAACGCAACATAAACGCTCTTTATTGTTTTTGTTTACTGTCGACGCCCGAGATGAACACGACACGTATCCGTATCTATTACGGAGCATTAGATGAAGAAGGCGTTGCAACTTTTGCGTCATATCTTAATGCACAATCGTCGCTTAAGTGCACGTAAATTGAATAAAATTTCGACAAGTTTTAATACACGAGATGTGCATAGAACATGCCAGACAGTTGGGCAACATACACACAAATGGGGACGGTGACAGACAGACAGACAGAGAGGGGCCTCCGGGTGAATGTGAACGAATGCGACACTGAATGCGAATGTGAATGCGAATGGTTCATATAGTTCAATAGACGCACAACTCAAGTGAGTGGTTTGGAATATATACTTATTTGTTGCACTCTGAGTGCTGAATGCTTGTTTGGATGAGATTTACGCAACTTAAACAGATTGTCAACAGGAATTGTTAGTGGCAAGAGACGAGCGACAGGCGACAGAGGACCTTTTTGGAAAGGACAATATCGGGTGCAAGGCACGCGCCAAAAGTGTGAACAGTTCCTTGGGCCAAGGACTCCTTGGTAGTCCTGGCTGTCATCGTTAATATATAGAACGCCTGCTGTTGTTATGTAAAACTTAATTTGTTAAATCGTGTTCAAACACTTTTAACAGATGTTATCCTCAAGGAAATTAAATGCAATTCCATCTACCGAAAATGCCCAAATAAATGCTGATTTATGTGGTACATCATATTCAAGCGAACATTTCAACATTTCTACGCCCAGTCACGCCCACATTTAGTGGCAGTGTATTTTGCTTTTGACCATTGTTTGTTTGTCCACGATTTTGTGGTAAACATTTCCAATTAATATGAAAATGTATTATGTGCTATTGTTGAACGAAACGGAAGTTCATTTTCCATGATACCCACAATACATTTATCAAATTGAGAGCTGATTGCTGGCTGATTCTGACCTCTGGCAAATGACAGCAGAAAATAGGCGCAAACGTTGGCTAAAAACGTAAAATATGCAAACGCGGTAAAAAAAAATGTAAGCGAATTTAAAATCCCCAATACAATTACAAAAGTTTTACGGAAAATAAATGAAAAATTCTCACAATTCTCCCTTTAGAACGTTTCTTTACAAGTTTTAAAATAACATGCATTCAAAAGGTAAGATTCTCCTTTTCACTTTATTTTTGTCAATATTCTATAAATTGTTTTTGTTTTTTTTTTTTTTATTTCACATTCAATGAAATTCTTTTATTCTCACCCCTTCAAAATTATACATTTTAACTTCGTATACTTAATTATCAAAAATGGGAAATACTAAATAATTCTAGTAATAGCCGTGGCATTGCAAAAAGTGAAACTGTCACAGAAAGAGACGATGAAAAAAATTTTGTTATTTTTTTTGTAATTTTATTTTCTTTGATTTATATTAACGAATTTCTCATATTTTCTTCTTTTCAAATCATAATTTATTTTATTATTACATATTTTTAATACTTTACTTTAGGTCTGAAACCAATCTTATATTTTTCCATTTATCCTATATCTTTTTAAACGAACTTTTAACAGAAATTTCTTGAGAACATATCTATCATAACAAAGAATTATGTGTGTACATTTATTAGTTTTAAAATTAATCGTCAGTATTATATTTATAAAAACTAAAATGAATCGAAAAATTCGTTAAATAAATGGAATACGTTTTATAAATATATATTAATACATAATGGGTACAGTGGACGCTCGGTTCAAGAACTCTAAAAATAGAAAAAATATAATTTTAAAATATATCATGAAATATAATGCATAAATGTTCCTGTTAAATATTAAGCTCCAGCTTATATACTTGGAAATTGATTTTAAAATAAATTATACACATTTTTACATATTTTAGCTTTATAAATAAACACTGTCATTTTAAAACATTAATTGAATAAAAAAAATCTTTTTAAGTATTTAAAAATATTTATTTTCAATTAATTTAATTATTTTAAAAATAACTTGAAACTATTTAAAATATTTATGTACCCTTCATTTACGCCAATGGATTTAAAATTGATTTACTTAAATTAGGTAGAAGAATAGTTGAAAATAGTCAACGATTAGTATACTTAAATTTTTGCATTTATTTAAAATAATAAAAATAATGTTGATTGCCAGACTTTCAATTCGTTAAAAATGCTCATTTGACTGCCGAGTAACATTCGCCTTTTGCTTAAGCTACTTTTTGAGATACGTGTTGAGCGCAAAGTAAATTCTACTCAAAAGGCTCTCTTTATAAAATTACTCGTTACTCAACTGCATTGTCACACGATTCTCTTAGTTGCCTCCATTGAGTGCCTAATGCCAGCATTTTGTACTCAAAGAGCCGCAGCTAAGTGCAGTTGCTCCATTAAAATGTTGGGTGAGTGGAGTGCAATGCTCCAAGTCCTTTGAGTACACAATTCTCTTACCTACATGCAGCTCTGCTGAAGTATATTGAAGAGAAATGAGTGCAGTTGCAATTGCATTGAGCAGACTCATTTTGAGCAGACTCAAGAACAGCTTAAACAGTAAAAGGAATGAGCAATTCGAATCGTATTTTTCAAATAAACAAAATAATATTATCTACAGCACTTTTATTTAATATTTGTAGAATAAATATTGAAATTTTAATTTTGAAAAAAATTAGTTTTACTCTTTATTTATAAAATTGCGATAAAATATTTATTTTCTTATTTTATTGTTTATTCTTATTCTTTTTAACATTCAACTCGAAATTAAAAGTGAATAATTTATTACATATTTTTTTAAGAAATTCAAAATTTTTTTAATATAGTAAACAAAATTAATTGCTAATATTAAATTGCGAATTTTTATGTTGTATGCTTAAGTAGGAATTTGTACTAAATACATTATTTAAAAAAAAGTTGTACTTTTTGTTGATTTGGCAATTTATAACGTATTGCCAACTCCGCTACTCTAGCTCGTAAGTTCACTTTGGTTTGATCTAAATAAAATAATCACTCGCTCGCACATCTGCTTTGAAAATAATATTGTGTCAATACTTATGCAAATGATTATCATTTTTTTTTTTAGTGTCGTTTAGAGTTAATGATTTATCAAAAAAATAATTTTGGAGTGTTTTTGTTTTGATTAACACATATTCGAACACCCCCGTTAAGCACGTAACAATTTTTTTATTTATTTCTCGAGAATGTCATAACTGATTTTGAAAAGCAATTTTTGAAACCTAATAAATAAGTCAATTGACTGATTCTATAACAAAAAATGTTTAAAAGTGGTTCTTCATCACATGGACCTTATATTTATCAGAAAAAAGATTATAAAATTAATTAAATTTTGTTACCTAGTGTTATTGTTTTTTTGGCCAAGTTTTTTTGAGCATATCTCAAAAACTATAAGAGGTATCAAATTTAGCTAGTATACTCTAGCCGCTGAGTAAAGTACGCAGCTTGCGACGTCCGTTTATGTATGTGCTTTTGTGAATGTCTGCATGAATGCTAGTGGGATTAAATGCATGTAACGACATCTTGCGGCTGCATTTCGGGTAACTCCTAGTCGGGCGTTCTCGACAACAGCTCTCTTAATTGTTGATTTTTTTTCTGGTGACAGGGAAATGAACGAATATTTAAATAAATATGTTTGAGGTATCTGATATTTTGTACGACTATTACATTTTTGGCCCCTGTTTTTGGCTGATCCTAATATATGTTTTTAAAAAGAATAGTAATATGGGGCTTACGAACTTTTATTTCGGCGGATCATACTGAAAGCTGGCTGCGCTGCCAGCGTGGGCGCAAGCGCTTTATCGCAGCAGCAGAATCTGTCGCAATTGACGTTGATAACGACTCAAAGCTGGCTGCTACAGATGATACGTTAAATTCAAATAACGAGACTAACGGCCATTACAAAGGAAAAGCGTCGCGGTCAGGCACTAGAAACTGCACAATAAAAATAGACTCACAGTGTAATAGCCGCCAAATATTAAGTAGATTTTTTTGAGTACGAGAATGGGCCATACAATAATACTTTTTCTATATATTAAAAAGGAAGCCAGTAGTAATCTACCCACTTAATTTTGTGACTCTACCTGCACCTACCTCCACCTACATGACAGGTGTGTATATTCCAAAATGTCGTTTATTTGGGTAGGAGAGATGGACAGACGGCAAGGCGAGCATTACAGAAACCATTTCTGAACAGAGAATTTTCTGTAATCACTTTTACATATACTTCCCTGCAGAGAATATCGCAATTTTGTTAAGAAATAAAAAAAGACCCCACGATATTTATGTATATATGTATATGTAAATTTATTTTTAATTGGTAGAAGCAGGCGAGTCGATAGCATTACTATGCTCAAGCACTTATAAACTTTGGACCACCAAAAAGGTCAAGCCAAAATAGCACAAACATTGTGTCTCTTTAATCTGTTATATTTGTGTGTTTTATGCACTTGCTGAATTAAAGTTAGAATTATTCGAATTTTGTCACATACTATATAAACGTGATGTCTCCGACCGTATATACACATATAAGTTACATATGTATATAAATATGTATATTCTCCATCAGAGTCAACAGCCGAGCAAATATACCCATGTCCGTCTATTTGTCTTTATGCAAACTAATCTCTCAGTTTTGTAGCTTTGTCATGCGTCGAAGTCAGCCGAATCAGACCACTATATTATATACATAGCTGTAATCGGTCGGTAAATTAGTTTTTGTATGAACAACTTTTTCTCTAAGATATCCAGACCAAACCTGGCAATTGAGTATGTCACTATAAGATATTCAGATATCCAGATATTTCCTCAAAATATTATCAATATCAACCACTATAATATATAACTCCCAGAACATTCGGACAAACATATTGTTTTTGTATACAACTAATTTTTTTTTTTAATTTTTCAAATTTAAAAATTGAAAGATTTTGTATCTTATTTTTAAACCCTAAGACAGATCCGCATAGAAACAGACATACGGGCAAAAGCAACTCTAATTAGTTTGAGGCCTCTTTCCACCTTTTATATAATTACATTTGCACGACAAAACTTTTTTATGATAAAATATATACATGCATACATAAATCAGTCATTACCAAACATTGGATATATGTAGTTGAATTCAAGCACGAAATACATCATATTAAATTTACTTTTATTCCACTTTAAATATTAATTCAAAATGTGTCGCATATTGAACATTATAAAATAGACTACAAGCAAAATAATATGGAAACATAGTAAGCATACTATATATGTAAAAATATCTGATACATTTTAAATCGTATTCACTATGCAAGTTGATGCCTAATTTCCATCCACTCGACTGCCTACACTGGAAGGGGACCATTGGAATTCATCCTGTCCAGTGCAAAAAACTGTAGAAATTGGGCGCTTCCGGGTAACTAGCCAATCCAGCCCAATCACTCTGTCCATTCATCCGCCGTCCAGCCCAGTCACAGCCAGTTTACACAACGTCACAGGGTATCGTTGAACAGTCGCTTGGCTTTCTTGTAGTTGGGATTTATCGGTCCGGGCAGCACGTGCGGCTTGAGAGCACTCTTGCCGGGCTGGCGATTCGCGTCGTATGGCAGCTGCGGCGACAGCTTCAGCTGGCGATAGTAGTCGCTCTTCGGATAGGCGCTGTTGCACTTTGTCATAATCCGCACACGTTTGCTGCCGCTCGTCGTTTGTGGTGTCGCAAACATGAGGCGCTGTGCCGGATTCTTCGGCGTGCTCACTTGGCCAGCGAGTGGATTAAGCAACAGTTTTTTGTTGGCCTGCTTCAGTTGCAGCTTGCGCGAGGGCACAAAATAATCTTGTTCGCCAGGCTGCAATGCCTCGTTCCATCCGTTGCTGGACTTTTGATTGGTTTCAGAAGCTTTTACTGCCGCTGTTTCTGCTGCTGTTGTGGACTCCTGTTCGGGTTGAGCAGCTTTGGGCTGCTGCTCCTTGGGCTGCTGCTGTACATCCTTAGCTTGTTCATCCTTTGTTTGCTGTTCCTTGGGCAGCTGCTCCTTGGGCTGTTGCTTCTTGGACTGCTCCTTGGCCTGCTGTTTGGACTTCTGCTTGGACTGCTGTTTGAGCTCTTCAACATTTCCTTTTGACTGCTTTTTAACCTTTTTTGCCTCCTGTTTGACCGCCACGCTGTTGTGGTTCAATTTCTCGTCATTTGCATTCACCTTCTCCACTACCCAGGCATCGTTGATGCTGGAACGCACCTTCTCATTGCGCTTTACTTGCTTCTGTAGTTTGGGCGAGATAGCTTTGCCAATCACCTCATCGAAGTTATCCTCATCAACCTCTTCAAAGTTAATTGACTTAAGGAGACGCTTTCGCTTTGATTTGCTCAACTTCTTGAGGTTGCGCCCAGTGCCAAAGCTTGACTCCTCAAACTCATCCGCCTCTGTGATCTTCTGCTCGACGAGCTCGGACAGCGTAATGCCCTCGGGCTTGGGCATGTTACGCACGCCCAGCGGAAATTCACCACCCGCATATGTCTCAAAGACGCTCAGCAGTTTTCGCAGTCCCTTGCGCCGCTTGCTGTTGTATTCCTGTGTGCGCAGCAGTGTCTGCAGCTCGTCCAAGACGCAGTCAGCATTGAGCGGTAGTTCGGGCATAAGCACATCCACGTTGCCCGCGCGTGGATCGAGCGATATGGTTTCTGGCTGTTGCTCCTCCTCTTCATCCTCCTCCTCCTCATCGAAGCCAGAGTCCAATTTCTCTACATCGTCTATGGAGGCGCTGGGAAAGCCCATTTCCTTCCATGCCTTGTACTTCTCACTGTACTCACGACCCAGTTCGCTCTGATAGAGCAAATGGTAGAGGACTCGCGTGCGACACTGAGCCACTAGTTTGGCGTCCCGTTGTGTGCCCACATAGTGCACAAAGGGTCGCAGGAAGAGATTGACCTGATCGGCGGTGATTTCTTCATTGGCAGCTTTGGCCAGCTCTTCGAAAAACACGTCCATATAGTGCATGGTGAGGCCACGGGATTTTGGCTGATCTGCCAACACCGATTGCTGCATGCTGGCATTGAACGACTGTATCAGTTCCGGAGACCATTTGCTCTTCTTTATGAGGCGCAGCATGTAACGAAGCATGCGACGTACAAGCATTAGAAATTTATCCATGCGCCACTGATCGATTCCGAACCACTCCTGGCACATGGTGCGCATGAAAGCACTGAAGTAGGCCACGCTGCAGGCAGTGTTGCCACCAAAACTGTCCACCATCTGGGCCAGCTGCTCGGCCAAATCCTCCTGCACCAGCGGCTTGTCAGACATCCATACATTGTAGTATAAACCTTTCCAAATGCGCATAAAATCGTCCTCCGTAAAGGGAAAGGAACTGACAGCGCGCAGCTGAAACCACTTACGCAGCTTGCGGATCTGGCGATTGCGCTTCGTTAAGTCATTGCAGGCCAGAGCACGCACTATTTTCACCTCCTGAGCAATCACCAGCAGCTCTTTTGGCACTTTCGGCTGCGATGCGCCATCGTCTTCGCTATCATTGCCTTTGTCTATGGCCGCTACTTGAGCGCTGCGCTTAATTGGCCTCTTTCTCGTCACCATCATTGATTATTACCAAAACGCCCGGAACTTTTTCCAAATTCCTTTGGTATGTATTGAGAGCTGCTACGAGAGAGGAGGGCGCACGTGTTGTGCGGCCTCGTACAAATCGATTAATATTTCATGATACGCTCGCCACGTTTTGCAACACTTGTCAAGAGTTGCATGCGGTCAATATTGATGATGCCAATAGGTTACTCCGATACTCATTCATTGACGTCACAAGAGGTTACATCTGTTTTTAAAATTTATGTTACTGATATAACTTATTACTAATCAGCTTTTCAAATACAAGAAAATATAATATTTATGCATATACGATTACTTTTGCAAAATACCTGCATTAAATAAAATTTTTTCGTGGTTATATGTTATGTTTTTAAATTATCTAGTTCATTACAAATCGGCAATAGTTGTGACGTAGATTCCCAGTATGTAACGATAACAAATTATCGGTGTGTAATCTTATAAATTCGATAATGCTTATCAATTCTTACATTATATGAATATTTAAAAAAATCAAAATTGTGTATATTAACTAGTTTAAGTACATTTTAAATCATATAATTATTTACGAAAAATTATTTAATTAATTTAATAACCGGCTTTTAACACTAAACTTATAGAAACCGTGCTGGGCATCACTTTTTACCAGCTGACATTCTAAACAGCAACTTCAACTAAATTGGCTTTACAAAGTTAACATAACTCAAATTTTATCATCAATATGTCTGTGTTAGCCGTAGTAAATTCCGAAGAGTACCAAAAATATATTGGCGCCGATAAAACGACCGTTGCGCTATTCGCCGCCGACTGGGCCGAGCAATGCGGTCAGGTTAAGGACGTGCTCAAAGAGCTAGCCAGCCTTCTGGGCGATAAGTTGCAATTCATTACGCTAAATGCCGAAGAATTCCCTGAGATATCGATGAAACATCAGGTAGGATGTTGTCCACTGTTAAAGTCAGATTAAGGCCACTTTATATCTTGCCAGATTGAGGCTGTCCCAACGGTTATATTCTTCAGCAAGGGCTCGGCTGTGGATCGCGTGGACGGTGTGGATATCGCCGCCATCAGCAGCAAATCCAAGAAACTGGCTGAAAGTGCAAGCAGCGCTTCGGCAACGGGACAAAGCCTCGAGGACCGGTTGAAGGCGCTCATCAACAAGGCGCCGCTGATGATATTCATGAAGGGCGATCGAGACGCACCACGCTGTGGCTTCTCGAAACAATTAATTGCTATCGTTAACGACATAAAGTATGCACATTTGCTACACTTTTACTTTTATTTATTTAAAATCCTCAAATGACTTTATTCACAGCTTGCCGTACGAAACTTTTGACATTCTTTCTGATGAAGAAGTACGCCAGGGATTGAAGACCTACTCAGACTGGCCCACATATCCGCAGGTATATGTAAAGGGCGAACTAATTGGTGGCTTGGACATCATCAAGGAACTTTTGGCCAACAACGAACTGGAAGCATCGCTAAAAGGTTAAATTATGCCAAATTCCTTCCAATAAAGCAATCGAAATCAGGAACAAACATCGCTTCTCACAAATATACAATGTAGCATCATTTTTACAAGGAAAATTAAAACAAACGTTTAAATGAAAGGTATCTAAATCCGTTGAGCTATTGAGAATCTTCAGAAAGAAAAACTACTCTAATTCTTAATATTAAAAATTAAATAAATTATATTTAGCACCGGATTAATTGAATATTTTATATTTATAAAGGTAATTTCATGCCATACACATTTTTCAAATAGACCCGATTATTTTTATTACAATCAACTTTTACATAGTATTTGTTTATATGTATATCACATTGTTGCGTTAAACAACACTGGCCATGGTTGCTTGGCAGCACTGTTTGACAAAATCAGCTGAAACAGGCGGCTTGCGAATTATTTTGACAGATAAACATTTTTTTAATTCTCTAATATCAAAATGGCTACTGCCGCATCTGATGATGAAGAGAAAAAACTTTCTGATATCTTCTTAAATGGTTGGAATCTCTTGGACGAGCTAGAGGTTACCGAACTGCCCTTCAATGGCAGCGAATTTCAAGTGAGAACAATAAATACAATTGTATCGTGCAAATCTTCAATACATTCAAGTATATTTAATTTAGAATAAAGTGAAAACTGCAATGGGGTACTTTGAACAGGCCACTGTTATTGTCAATCAAGTCAGCATGTTCAGCCCCAATGAGCTGATTGACGAGGTGACCACAGACTCGCTTCCCTTTATGCTGCTGCCCTACTTCCTGGGGAAGCTCACCACGAAGATAAACAATCAGAATAGCACTGAAGTCCTTGAGTTGGGTGAAGTCTATTTTAATGATCACCTTCAACGCTGCCAGGAGTACGAGCTCTGCGAAGCGCCCAAGAGCAAAGCGCAGCAGGACAACAAAGCCGATGCAGTTCAGCAGAGAAGTGAACAACGGGAACTTGTAGAAGCGGCATATAATCGCAATGACAAAATCGCACAGTACCGCAAGATGAAGGAAATTGATGAATATATGTCACGCGTGCGCCAAGCGGTTAAAAACAAAACCGCCGATGAGGAAGTGCGACGTGAATTCTTTTTGAAGTATTTGCAAAAGAGTATCATGGATGCAAAGCAGGAGTTGGATAGTCTGCGCATGATGAAAGATATGGTTAAAATGCGTCTTGCACGCATGAAGGCTGGCGAACAGGAGCCGTCGCCAAACTCTGGCGGAGAACAAAGGCCTAGACCTACTGGGCATGGACACAGCCATGGCCATCATCATCATGTGGAGTCGAAGCCAAAACCGCTACAACCATTTATCATAACACGCAATGCCACACAGAAGGCGGTTTTCGGGCTAGGCTATCCCAGTTTGCCCATTATGACCGTGGACGAGTTTTATCAGAACCGGGTAGATGAAGGCGTTTTTCCCGACGAGCAGAAAATGGCAAAGATAAATCAAGAAAAGGCAATTGCCGCCGCATTAGATCCCAATGAGCAGGAAGACGAGGAAAATGCAGCCATCGAACTGCAAGTTGAGGACGACGATCCAGAGTATTTAGCACGAATGCGACGCATGGACGAATACAAGGATGTGGTGCGTCGAGGTGACGGAAATCGCCATAATCGTAGTTAAACTACACTCGCAAATTAAATCTTAAAATATAGTATTTTGTATTTTTATATAACGTTCGAAATTGAAATGTCAGCGTTTTCCAATCAAGCAGATCCGAGAAAAAGGAAACGTAGACCAAATAGATTTAACAATTAAATACATTAGTTATATAAAATATTTTGCAAAATAAAAATAAAATATACTACCCTCTCATATCATAATTAAATATCCATAGAAACGAATTCCTATAGACGGAGAATTAATTAAAGAGAAAGCTGTTCGGGTCTATAATGAGCTAAAGGATTTACAACCGTCTTCACATTAGCACCCCGACATTTTTAGCAAGCAATGGTTCTAAAGTGTTAGTCCCAATTTTTGGAGATTGTGTTTATTTAATGAAAATTCATGACCCGAATGCCATCAAACATGAAAATCGGCTCGGTTTTGACAAATTTATGGGTGTTTCAAATATGAGACCTATCGGTCCAAATTTTTCTCAATTTTGGCATGATTTTTGACAAAAAAAAGTTAACCCCTCAGAATCATGTTAAATGTTGTTTTTTATACTATTTGTGACCAGCAAAATCAATTACAAATGCAAACTCGCAATTTAAAATTTTGAAAAAAATTTTTTTTTCGAAAATGGGTAAGGGGGTGGGTGGGTTTTTTTTCCAAAAATATCAAAAAAAAATTTTTTTTAAAAATGCATCGATTTTAAATGTAGAATCGATGTTAATTAAAATTTATGACCAGAATGCCATCAAACTAATGGGCGTGGCCGGAATGTCAAGTTCGCAATCTTGGGGCAGGTCGGTAGCTATCTACATACATACAATTTGGTGGCTCATTCTTAAAATTTGTGGGAAATATTCACCTGTTATCGATTTGCGATCTGTGGTGTATCGACCTGTTATCGAATTGCCAGCCTCCTAGTGGGCATGACACAAAAATCTTAATATTTGTCTGAAGACTACAAGTATACATACATACATATGTGAACGTGAACGAGTATAAAAAATATTTAAAATATTTATTGCATATTTAAAAGTAAATAGGGATTACCTAGAATATTTTTCTCGGGTTTTGGCACTTATCGAATTGGTAATTACAGTATGCAAAATTGCAGTATTTTCATAAATGCATCCGGTCACACTGTATTTCAACACCAACCAACAACAATAGCAATCACAACAACAACAAACAGCAAATGCACTTAAACTATACATTTCGATAATAGCACACCATCTGAGTCGCAATTAAAGCATTTAGTGAGTACACTTGCCAAACAAAATTCACGCAACACAACGCACAAAGCGACAGCAAGTGGTTATTCGCATTTGTAGGGCTGTAATTGTAATTGGAAACATCGATACCATCGAAAAGCACAAGTATGTCTGTCAACGATTTTATTAAAGGCCTGCCCATCCACGACTCCAACAATTTTACACACCTGAGCAACGATCACGGCATTCGAACGTCGCAAAAGCGCGCCTCCGTCTACTTGCCCACAGAGGATGTGGCCGAACAGGCACAGCTGATAGTGATGGACAAAAGATGTGTGCTGCTTCGCTACCTCACACAACAGTGGGACAAAAAAACACTGCAAAGAAAGCGCGAACACGGCAACGATGGGAACAGCAACAACGCCAGCAGCACGCCCAATGGCAACAACAGCAAAAAGCGCCCACGCCTAGACGCCAACGAGCTCAACTGAGGCAGACAGAGCACAGTAGATTCACGCAAGCATAATCCAAGCATCCAAACTCTGCAATAAGGCAGCCAGCACTACCATACAACATTAAGATTTATCCCATTTATGTTTTCAATAAATACTCTAGATATAAGCATATCCTCTTTTAAATTTTAATTAATTGAGCTCCCAAGTCAAGTAATAGAAAAAACTCCTCTTGGCAATCAAAAACTGCTTGAGTACGACCAATTGTTTTAATTCAGAAAACAAATATTGGGTTTTGACTACATTATTTTAAAGCTAGTTTAATGGTGGCCCAAATCCTTGGGATCCGGTTTGCCGTATTGCTTTTCCCACCAGACCACATATTCCTTCTTGCGCTGTTCGCGCTTGGCGAAATATTCTGGATACTGAGCCTTCTCCAGTGGATGCCAGTAGTCGAGCACCCAGTCCGGTAGGGTGACCTCACGTTCAAAGGCACAGCCGCCAGGACTATTGGCAACTGCAAATAAATTATAAATCTTTTTGATGAGGCCAGTTTGTATTTAATAAGACAGTTGGGGACTTACAAGTGCGGGGCTGGTAATGCTTGGTCTCGAACAGCTCCTTTTCACCGCAGGCTAGCAGAGCTATGCCCTCACCTAGTTCCTTGTTGCGGTTCTCGTCGAAGCGAGCACGCATCAGCGACGCACGATAGCGATACACATGACTGGCACCATGAGATTGGAATGAACAACAATTTATTATATAAGATTTGTTCGTCTCGCGTTTGCAGCGTCTCGGTGTGCACTTACCGGCGATCATACCAAGCCTCCAGATTGCGCAGGGCACGCTTGTACAAGCTGCACACCTGGCGCTTGTGCGACACAATTGCCAAGGGGACTTGGGCCATGTTTCGTTGCGTTCGGTTTGTATTAAATCTGCAATTTACTGCAATAACAACAACACCTGGGGAGAACTGTCAACTGTTGTGTGTGTTGCGAAACGAGTTATTTGAACTGTTGTACAACACTGTATTAAAGTGTTGCCAGACTTTTATGTACGTTTATTTGAAGTTTCGTTGCAAAATCTGAATATTTAATACGTGTATTTTAACAAATATTAAGTTTGACTTAAACTATTAAATTGGGTTTTAACATTAGGTAAATAATCATCTGCCGTCTAACTCATAACATTCAATATACACTGAACAATATGCTCAGGTATATTCAGTGCATTTTCGCACAGCTCTCCGGTCTGTTTGTCGTACATGTAAATTTCATTAACAACACGATCCTCCTGCTCCGCGTCCAACGAGGACACCAATACCATTGAACCCTCCGCCAGTTCCGCTAGTATTTGTTCGATATCGTGCTCGTTCATAGCCTCCGCATTGGGGCTCCCCAACGGCGGTGACTCCGAAATAAAATCAACAATATATGTTTCCGTCTCGGTGGCACTATCTGTGGCCTTGTCCATATCGCTCAGATGGTTGGGCGTAGCATCATCCAGATTGTTGACAACTTTTTGGCGCAACGCCGTCTTGTCATTGATCTCATTCTGTCCCTCGTCCAGCAGCGAGTTTAGCTCCTTCTGCAGCTGCTCCGCTTTGGTCTCAACCAAAGGTTCGTTGTTTATTTGTTCCGTTTCGATGTTCTTCTCCTTTTTAACGGCAGGAAACGCTCGTAAAATGAGCACGGGAATCGGTTGTGGATCCGACTGCTCCTCCAACTGTTGACCATTTGGTTGCGACTTTTGAACCAATTTCTGCTTCAACTTCTGTTTGACGTTTGGCTGCACTTGTTCGGATTCCTTCGGCGCTGGCTTTTGTGTTTGCTTTTGTGCTTCCATCTGCTCTTGCTGCTGCACTTGTTCCTGGTCCAGCTGGTGCTGCTGTTTCAATGGGCGACGCTTGCGCTTCGGTGCAGCAACTGCTTCGCTCTGATTATCTTCAGCCGCACGGCGCTTGGCCAACGCATGCTTGCCCAGCTTTTGTCTCGTCACGTGCTCGTTATCGTAGACCAGATCGCCATCGCTGAGGGTGCGTGCAGCTTTGCTGTGCTGCGATTTGGACCGCTGTAAATAACAAATAACTTAAACTTATGAAAATGCTCAACAAAGAAGTAGACCATCGTTAGGTTGCGAACCTTTTTAGTATTCTCTGCCTGAAGTGTAACAATTTCCTGCCACTTGCGTTCGGTTTCAGCGCGCTCGCGATCCTCCTGCTCGAGCTGATCCTTGAGCTCCTGTATGTTGAACGCCTTTGGGTAGAGTAGCGCCTTATTGATTAGCTGGCCATTGATGCGCTCCTCACGCTTGTACTTAAGCTTGAGGTCGCGTCGCGTGCGCTTGGGAAACATTTGGCACATCAGCGAAAAATCGGTGCCAATGATTTGGAGACTGCGGTAGAAACGCACGGTGTCATCCGCTGACCAGGTCGGCGTGCGCTTGTGCCGCTTGTAGAATCCATTGTCGCCTGTTGTTTCGTCCATCAAAATTAGCGATGAGTTGGCCAAAACTTTGCGCGCTTCCACCTCTGCGGTGGTTTCAATTTCCAGCGTTTTCTCATCTATTATCATCTCCCCGTTGGCGTCCAATTTCAGCTGTGGCACTGGCATGGCTGCAGTCGCTGCTGCTGGTTCCGTTTTGGTCTGCATTAGGTCAGCCGATGTGGGCTTGGACTCGTCGGAGTTAACGCTGGCGCCACTTGTCTCCGCCTTGATGGTGGTCACCAATGGCTTCTGCTCCATTGGATTGCTCTCGGGATTGTAAAAGATCATATCAAACATTTTGAATGTGGACTTATCCGGTATACCCTTATTGAAACGCGTCTCAAAATCACGCTTAGCGTTTATCCGCTGCTGTGCCTGACTCTGCGTCTTATCACCCTCTCCTTTGCGCTGCTTGCCGCCTCCGCCGGCACTGTCGGAGTAAACGGAGCAGCTGGACTCGGTGCGTATGCGGCTCATGCCCGGACTCATGACGCCACCTGGATAGTATTTGGGCGATGCCTGCATCTGCTGGGGCGTTCCACTCGCACCGCCTGCTGATGAACCACTCAAATAGCGCTCCCGCCTTGTGGGCGTGCCCGGCGACTGGTAATCACCGTCGAAATCAGCCGCCAACGGCGAGCCCACAAAGCTGTTGCGTCTCTGCCCAAAGACGGGAGTCGGACGCACTCGCTGGCGTGCCTGCGCCTTGCTGGGCGACATGGGAAAACCAAGTGGCGTTTTTTGCAAGTCCATCTGTATGACATTGTCCTCCAGATCGGATTGAAACACATCATCCAATTGGCCAGCGCTGCTAGCAGCGGGCATTTTAAATGCAACTTCAGCCGCATCCTCCTCTGCACGCTCCTGCTTGGGGGCAGGGAGTGCGCTTGGCAGCGGTTGAGATTCGGGCTCAGTGCGGAGCTCTGCATCTGCATCTTCTCTGCGCGGTTTGCGTTTTATTTGAGTTAGATTGGCAGTAGCCTTAATACGTTGCCGCCGCGCGGACATGGCGTTACTTCTGAATTATATTTCAAGCATTTAAATGACCAAACAAATTAGTCACGAAATTCATCCCACAAGAACAACAACAAATGAGCAGCAGCACGAGTTTTACGCTTACAGTGCTGTATAACGTGTTGAAAATAGAGTTCAGGAACAGTATGCTGACCAACAAAGGTACATGAACGACTAAAATTGCTAGAATGACACAACATTTACTATATAAATTCACTTCCATTACATATATATTACAAATCAATATTAATTGTGTTGTATTTAACGACTGTTTATAAAGACCTTGTATATATAAAACGTTCACCAATTGTTTTAAAATATATGTAAAATTATGGTAATTCTTTTCGCAATTCCTACTTACTCGGTAGTTGTATACTCGTTATCAGGCAAGAAATTTGATAAAAGATAAAATAATGCCGAAAAATAACTCAATCGTTAGAAGTAAGATTGTCAGCAGTAAGTAGTAGCTTTTTTATTCAAAAATTCAATATTTAGCTTTCTGATTCCATACTCGACTATTATTATACACTTTTATTTTTAAAGCAAACAGCTTACTCCGCCTATAACTGGTGTTGCACAATTTGAGTCTTTTCCAACACAATTTCGAATAACAACAACCCAAATTGCAGGTTGCACGTTTCGAACGCAAAATGTGGGCGCCTTGATAACAAAGCAGCAGCGACGTGAATCTATATTTATATATGTTGAAATTGTCAACAATCAAAAGGAGGCAAAATCAAAATTATTCAATTTGTAAGGCAACACAACTAATTTGATAGGAGGTGTTTGTCAAAATTTGTAACGGAGGAACAGGCAATATCAATAACAGTACAGCCGCTGTCGCTGCCGCTGCCGCGATTGTTATGCAAGCAGCGCTGCAACCCCCACCCCCCTGAGCAGTGCAACACTAAGAGCAGCAGTTAATTAGCCGGTCGCCATGCTGCTAAATCGTTTCGTTTCAGCAATCAAAAATCAATCGAGGGAAACCCTGCGCGCCTGGAGCTATCAGTGCGAATCGATTTTCGCGCAGCGCTCGCGGCGACTTCAGCAACTGCTCAGTTTCTATCAGTCGGTCTACGGCACGCATGGACTGAAACAATTGTGGCGCGCATATTACCGGAGTGAGCTCCAGCCGCCGCTACGTGGCATCGTGATGAGTGCCGTCGGCATCATGGGCCTGAATGTGAAGAGGCCGGGCAGCGACGTCTTCGACTGGACCAAGGAGCGTTTGGCTCTGGCGAACTTTGATTTGTGCCAGCGCGATATCGATTTCATAAATACGCTCTCCGTGAATCAGCTGTGCGATCGCTGCCAGGCAAAGAAGATGAAGTACTGTTACTGTCTACTGGGCAATCAGCGGTGCAAGAAAGGCGGCGTTGTCGTTCTACCCAAGAACGAGACCAAGACGATGAAGGAGGAGCAGGCGGCCAGCATAAGTAACTGCCATAAGGCGCTGCATCTGGATGTGCGTGCACCGGAGGGCCAAATCCGTATACAGGCAAAGGAGGATCGCAACTGGGAACCGTACTTTAGCAAGAACGAGTTCAGCATTTGGCGGCGCGAGGAAACCTCCTCGCTCTACTCGTACAAGGTGTACGCACGATTCGATGATATCACAGCCGATGACTTTCTGCACGTGCAAACGGATCTGGACTATCGCCGGCAATGGGATGACACAGCGCTCAGGCTGGAGCTGATTAGCGAGGATCCAGTGCCCAGCAGCAACTCGCATCTCATCTACTGGGAAATGCAATGGCCACGTCTGTTTGCCAATCGGGACTATGTGTATTGTCGACGGTACCACAAGGACGATAGCAAGAAGCTGATATTCATCTGCAGTCGCGCAGCCAAGCATACCGCATATCCAGCCATTTCGGGCAAGGTGCGTGTCACCGACTATTGGAGTCTGATGGTAATCAAGCCATTCCGTGGATTCCACGAACCGGGACTGCACTTTGTGCTGACATACTACGATGATCCGGGCATACCCATACCGCAAAACATCAAATCGTGGGTCACGCAGAAACAGATGCCCGAGTTTCTCACCAAAATGTATGTGGCAACCAAGAACTATGCCTGCTCGCGCGCCATCAAGATGAAGGACATGTTCAATAACTTCACAATCATCAACGACGATTACACGGCCAACGATCAGCGCGGCAGCTGGTTGGGCTCCCTCAGCCATCACAGGCGCAAGCTCAGCAATGATTCTGAGACCGACCGCTGATCAACGACTAAGAGCTGCAGTTCCTCCTGACAGTCCAGTGAGCAATTAACAAAGCTAGTTAAACGAAAAGAAGAGAAAATGAACAAATTAAGCAAACACTACAGCTAAAAAGAAATACCAACAGCAATATAGAGCCCCCTTACCATCCTACGTTGTAAATCATTTATAAGTATACATTTAATTATTTTGAATAATTAGGGAACATCGTGTTTCTAGAATTAAACGAATTGATTCATCACTATGCTGATGTGCAATAAAATACCATTCGCAATTTGGAGGCATTTAAAATGTTGAATCCTGTGTGCCACACTGAAAAAAAAAACTAATTTAATTTTAACACACATGTACAACACATCCACAATATATATACATATATTCTAAAAATACTGATTAAGTTTAGAAGCTTGTTTTTAAAGCAACTTATTAGACATTATTGAAATTATACAAACAAACACGTAAAAATAAAATACGAGACACACTCTTAAACAAACTTCATTGAAAATGGAAATCGCTATTCCGGAATATACACACAGCAGTACAAGAGAAAATAGCTGCGAGTAAAACTAATCAATTACTGGAACAGTTGATATTTTTAATTAGGGGAAAGATGTAAAAGCAGATAAATTCGATACACTCAAGAAACAAATTTTTTTAAGAATTCGCATTCGACTTTCCCAAACTAAGAATCCCTTGGAAAACTGCTAAAAGAAAACAAATTAGGTTTAGCATTAGTCAAAGTCTATTCGTAAGTAAAATTAGCTTTCAATAGAAGTTCACAAAAAGGTAAAACATCTTGCAAGACAAAGTAAATAAAAAATTAATACAGATACTGTTAGAGATTCAATCAGTGAGTGCCCAGGCATCCGCATCACAGCTCGCTGTGCTCCTTTGCGCTGGGCGGATTGTTCATAAAGGCTATGAAGTCTTTGCTGGCGCGTCCGCCGCTGTAATCCAGTTTGGTTTTGAGGTAAGAGAAGTATATTATGGTGGGATAGCCGCGTACATTGTACTTCGCGCACAAGGCTGCGTATTTGGTGCAATCGACGGCAACAAATGCAATCCGAGGATCATCTTGCAGAGCATTTGCAGCAGCCGTGAATTCCGGCTTTGTGTGCTTACAGTGCCCACACCCTAAGGAGTAATTGAGTTAATAATAGGATAAGCTCATTGGGCATATATCAATTTCTCTTACATGGAGCATAGAACATGACTAGTGCATGCTTCTTGCGCTTCAGAGTTGAGCTAAAGGTTTCGTCGTTGGGGAAGAGCACTTCACTGCTTTCCTCCTCCTCCTCCCAGCTCTTCTCTGGCGGCGGCGGTGGTGGCGGCTCTTTAGGATCGCGCATGAAATCAACGATTTTGGACGCTTCGCGCACGTTCACATCGAATTTGTAGACACCATTAGAGAAATATTTCACCGTGGGATAGCCCTTGACCTTGTATTTCTCTCCTATAGCCGGCTCCTTGGTGGCATCCAGTGCGGCGAGCACTCCAGGTACATTGTCCTTCTTCATTTCAAGGGCTGCCTTTTCGTATTCTGGCTTCATGCGCTTGCAGTGACCACACCAGGGCGCATAGAACATAACCAGTACGGATTTCTCATCCTTTAGCGCCGGCTCAAAGCCCTGCGTGGTCAGGTGCACAATCTCCGAGTTTGTATCAGCCGACCAGTCGGCTTCCTTCGGCTTGGGCGTTGGCTTAGCATTGGGATTAAGCATAAAGGCTATTATCGCGTCTTTGGTATTCTCGCCTTCGTAGGTGAAGCGCATTTTTCCATTCTCAAAATAAATTAAGGTGGGAAAACCTGTATAAAAATTATAATTTTGTTTTAACTTATTCAAATTAGGGGAGTTCACAAATACTACCAGTTAAATTAAACAACTTGCGCACGGGAGCGTTTTCCTGGCGCTCCACATTCATAGCGGCCAACAGATATCCACCCTGCGCCTTGAGTTCCGTAGCCGCTTTGCTGTAGTCCGGCTTCATGCGCTTGCAAAAGCCGCACCATGGCACATGGAACATGACCAGCATGGGCCGTATGTCTTTGCGCAGATGTTTGCTGAATGCGTCCGCGTCGTTGAAGTGCAGCACATCGACGCCAGCGGGATCCTCTTCCCACGGCAGATCACCGGCTGGATCGCGCATAAATGTGACCATGGAGCCAACGTTCAGCTGACGATCGTAGTCCTTGTGATAATCACCGTCCTTGTAGTGGCGCAGAACATAAGGTGCAGGCGTCACCTTCAGCTTCTTGCAGAGCTTCTTTCGCTCCTGATTGGCACAGTCCACGTACAACATGGTGCCTGTGCCGCGTATCGCTTCTGCCGCCTCCCGGAACACCTTCAACTCGACTGCAGCTTCCTTAGCGCTGGACACATACAGGGCCAGAACGTTGTTCTTGGTCCGCAACAGTTTCTTAAAGTCCTTGTAGTCGGCAATATCCTCCTGCACGGCGGAGATTTTCGATTTGGCGGCAACAAGTGCCACCGAAAGCAACGTCAGGAGCAGAAGCAGCTCCAAAAACTGCCGATGATGCGACATTGTGTTTACCTTGCACTTTACGCTTAATAAATGTAACTAGCTAATTTAACAATACGTGTACGTTATTTAACTAAAATAATAAATGCATTTTTTTGCCTTTTCTGCAGATCAACAATTGCAGCTTAAAATGCCGATGAAGACGTCAGCGTTTAGTCGCAGCGTTGCCACATCGCGCCAAAGACTGTTGCTTCAAACGCTACAAAGTTCACACGTCAGAATTTATCTGAAATTTTCTGCCTATGTCCATGATAATTTATATTGTATGATAGAAGAAAATTTTGAATTATTTATGTTTATTTTTTGAAAAAGCTTTTCCAGAAGAATGCTACAAAAGAAAGATTTTTATTTAAGTGCATTATTTTTAGTTAAACGACGCTTTTATAGAAGAATTCTACAAAAAATTGAATTTCTCTAATAAAACAAAGTTGTGCGCATAAACGCGAAGAGCGACGAATCGAACACAAAATGCAACGTTGTCGAATGGACGTGGCAGTTGGCAACACTGGCCCGCAACTCTGACACATTAACAAGAGGTAGAAGAAGCAGCACGGCAGCAAGTTTTTTACATTCTAGCTGAAGTGGATTTAACTTTGATTAGCTATAGTAGGATATCATTAGACAAGAAGCTCTGCCAGCACAAAGATGCCCCTTAAATTGGACATCAAGCGTCGCCTGACGTCGCGCTCGGACCGTGTCAAGTGCGTTGATCTGCATCCGGCCGAACCGTGGATGTTGTGTGCCCTATACAATGGCCACGTACACATCATGAATTATGAGAACCAGCAATTGGTCAAAGATTTTGAGGTGTGCGATGTGCCAGTGCGATCCGCTCGGTTCGTGGCGCGCAAGAATTGGATTATAACCGGATCTGATGATATGCAAATTCGCATTTTCAACTACAACACACTGGAGAAGGTGCATTCGTATGAGGCGCACTCAGATTACTTGCGCTGCATCGCCGTGCATCCCACACAGCCCCTGGTGCTGACCAGCAGCGGTAGGTCTACTACGTCTATTAAACAGAATGTTATTAGGTATTTTATTAGGAATTTTATTTAGGTATTGATCTGTTCAGTCAGAGAGCGGAATGACCTCAATTTAGTTAGAAGTTGGGCGACAACTCGTTTTCTTTCTTAAATTATCCAACACTAATGAGTTTTGTAGTTCGTCAATAGATATTGTAAATAATATAGTTTGGATCCCGCACAGATGATGTGTCCCCCATAAATCATATCACAAAATATCAAAGTTATCTTCTTAACAACCAATCACATATTATCTACAAATTCGTAATGAATTTCATCATCGTTTTTACAGATGATATGCTTATCAAATTGTGGAACTGGGAGAAGCTGTGGGCCTGCCAGCGCGTCTTCGAGGGCCACACACACTATGTCATGCAGATTGTGTTCAATCCGAAGGATAACAACACATTTGCTTCCGCATCCTTGGATCGCACCGTTAAAGTATGGCAACTGGGCTCGAATTTCGCCAATTTTACGCTGGAGGGGCACGAGAAGGGTGTCAATTGTGTGGACTATTATCACGGCGGCGACAAGCCGTATCTAATTTCTGGCGCTGACGATCGCTTGGTCAAGATCTGGGACTATCAGAACAAGACCTGTGTGCAAACGCTCGAGGGTCACGCCCAAAACATTTCGGCCGTATGTTTCCATCCCGAGTTGCCCATTGTGCTGACCGGCTCCGAAGATGGAACCGTGCGCATTTGGCATTCGGGCACCTATCGTTTGGAGACCTGCTTGAACTATGGCTTTGAACGGGTTTGGACAATTTCCAGCATGCGTGGCACCAATAACGTGGCCCTCGGCTACGACGAGGGCTCCATCATCATCAAGGTGGGTCGCGAGGAACCGGCCATGTCCATGGATGTGGTGGGCGGCAAAATCATTTGGGCCAAACATTCCGAAATGCAACAGGTAAGGTATTAATTAATTGTTTTTATGAACGAATCAATAAATTTTACCTATATAAATATATATATTTAGGTCAATCTGAAAACTATTGCCGACGGCACCGAAATTAAGGATGGCGAGCGTCTGCCAGTTGCTGTTAAGGATATGGGCGCCTGCGAGATCTATCCACAGACCATAGCCCACAATCCCAATGGCCGATTCGTAGTCGTCTGTGGTGATGGCGAATACATAATTTACACTTCAATGGCGTTGCGCAACAAGGCCTTTGGTTCCGCCCAGGAGTTTGTCTGGGCGCTGGAAAGCAATGAGTATGCCATACGCGAGAATAATGGCACCGTGCGGCTGTTCCGCAACTTCAAGGAGCGCAAGAGCTTCACACCCGAATACGGCGCCGAGAGTATTTATGGCGGCTACTACTTTGGCGTGAAAACCTCCTCGGGTTTGGCCTTCTACGATTGGGAATCATTGCAGTTGGTGCGACGCATCGAAGTGCAGCCGCGTAATGTGCTCTGGAACGAGAGCGGCAGCCTTGTTTGCCTGGCCACCGATGATTCCTACTTCATATTGTCCGTGGACACAGCACAAGTTGCCAATGCGCTGGAGACAAAAGAAGGACTCGAGGATGATGGCGTAGAAAGTGCTTTTAATGTGCTTGGTGAGTTCAGGTTGAAAATTTTCAACCAGTTTCAAGGAGCAATTATAAGCTACAGAATATTTACTTTTGGATTTTTACCAAAAGTTGTCCAGAACAACGTTTAAAATGTATTGTTTTTACTTTTTTTTTATCTTGCAGGCGAAGTCTCCGAGTCGGTCAAAACTGGTCTGTGGGTAGGCGATTGCTTTATTTACACCAATTCGGTGAATCGCATCAATTATTATGTGGGTGGAGAGATTGTGACCATCTCGCATTTGGATCGCACCATGTACTTGCTGGGCTATGTGCCCAAGGACAATCGCTTGTACTTGGGCGACAAAGAGCTGAACGTGATTAGCTTCTGTCTGCAATTGTCCGTGCTGGAATACCAGACGGCCGTGATGCGTCGCGACTTTGAGCGCGCCGATCTTGTGCTGCCCACCATACCGAAGGAGCATCGTACGCGAGTGGCACACTTCCTGGAGAAGCAGGGCTTCAAGGAGCAGGCGCTGCAGGTGTCCACCGATCCGGACCACAAATTTGATCTGGCGCTGCAAATCGGCGAACTGGATATTGCCTCGAAACTGGCGCGCGAGGCGGAAAACTCACAGAAGTGGACACAGCTGGCCGATGTGGCGGCACGCAAAAACAACATGGCATTGGTCAAGGAGTGCATGCAAAAGGCGAACGATTTCAGTGGCTTGCTGCTGCTCTCCACTGCCTCGGGCGATGCCCAGATGCTGGAGGAGGTGGGTGCGACCAGTTCGGCACAAGGACGCCATAATATTGCATTCCTTTCCGCCTTCCTTCGTTCCGATGTGGCGCGTTGTCTAGAGATTCTCATCGAGACAAATCGTCTGCCGGAGGCGGCGTTCTTTGCGCGCACTTACCTGCCAAGCCAAATGTCGCGTGTGGTGGAACTGTGGCGCGAGGAGCTGGGCAAGGTCAACGAGAAGGCGGGCCAGTCACTGGCCGATCCAGCACAGTATACAAATCTCTTTCCGGGCCTGGGCGATGCGCTGCGTGTAGAGGAACATCTGCAGGAGGAGCGAGCGCGCAAAGCGCCAGCCCGTCTCGCTGGACAGCTGCCATTGAATAGCGAGCGCAATCCGCTACTGGAGCTGCAAGCGGCCGAGCAACAAAATGGAGTCGGCCAGCTGGAGGAGAAGGAGAAACCGGCGTTTGTGCCAGCATCATTGCCAGCAACAAGCAGCACAAAGGCGCCAGCCGCTGCAGCCCCAGTTGGCGTCAGTGAGGATGATGACGATGATTTGGATTTGGAGATTGATGGCATAACGCTGGACGATAACATCGATCCGACAGATGTTAATCTCGATGAGGACTTTCTGAGCGATGATTAGACGCGACAGCTACCCAAAGCATACGCTGCATTCGATAATATGAATAGAAATGCCGTAAATTCTTTAGTTGGTTCGAGAAAGTGTTGCAAGCTACTAATTCCACATACACACACACAAATGCATGCATTCACTTTTGATTTGATTGAACGAATGTTTCCCGTGCATTAATTATAAAAATTAAAAATATATATATATATATGTATTATGTAAAACAATTATGCAGCAACATCAGATTGCAATAAAAATATATTTAAAAAAAAAGTGAAATGGCGCGCTGCTTCTTCTTACGTCATTTGACATTCGGACATTTGGGCACAATCAGTGTTGCCAGAGGGCAAGCTGTCAGTTTAAATAAATACGGCAACACAGCAGCATCACAAATACATATATACGCAGATATCGTGTGTGCGTCTGGATTTTTGCTGGATTTTTTATTTAAGAATGAATTATTAATAAACCATTAATAAATTATTATTAAATAAAAAACAGTACAAAACCGCCAATCAAGCGTAAGTGGAGATCGCCCCAAATAGCTGATAACCCCATTTGCGACCGCTTTCTAAAGAACTTATTGATTTTTTCAAGCAACGTTGCACTTACTTGCAGATACACAAAGTCTATAATTAATTACGTTGAATATGGAATCGAACAACTATCATGGACGCGATCAGCTGCAGCAGCATCATTTGCACGGGCAGCAAATGCACTTGCAACAACTCCAGCAGCAGCATCAACAGCAGCTGCACCAACAGCAGCAGCATCAACAGCAGCTGCAACAGCAGCAGCCACAACTGCCGATGCAGGCAGGTTTTGCACCGCGTCGTCAGTATGACAGCATGGGCAATTCGCCTGGTGCCCTTGCGGCTGCTTGTTTGGCCAATGGCGCCGCTGGCGGTAGCGGCTCGTCGATGTCCAAGCCGGCGATGATGCAGCGACCGAAAATGAAGAAGGAGAAACATCTGCATGCGCTGCAGCAACAACAACAGCTGTCGGAGCTAAGCAGTGCGACCAACGCCGGCATGATGCCAGCTGAGGAGACGCTCAAGTTTGTCAACGAAACGGATGCGAACGGGCTGGCCATGAAGACGCCGGTCAGCATACTGCAGGAATTGCTCAGTCGACGCGGCATCACGCCGGGCTACGAGTTGGTTCAGATTGAGGGGGCTATACACGAGCCGACGTTTCGGTTTCGAGTCTCGTTCAAGGACAAGGACACACCCTTCACCGCTATGGGCGCTGGTCGATCCAAGAAAGAGGCCAAACATGCGGCCGCACGCGCTCTAATCGATAAGCTCATTGGTGTGCAGCTGGAATCTCAGGGAAATTCAGCGGCAGCCGCAGCGGCTGTGGGCTGCTCCATGGCGGGCAGCGGTGGCGATGGCAATGCCAATCTTAGCGGCAGTGGCGAGTAAGTATTGTTGCCTCTTTCTGATCTCCAATTTACAATTGATCAATAATTCATGTTATTTCTTAATCTCTGCCAGCGGTAGCGACAAGGTCGTGGGCAATCCCATTGGCTGGCTACAGGAGATGTGCATGCAGCGTCGCTGGCCACCGCCATCGTATGAAACAGAGACAGAGGTCGGCCTGCCGCACGAGCGCCTGTTCACCATTGCGTGCACCATATTGAATTATCGCGAGGTGGGTAAGGGCAAGAGCAAGAAGATAGCCAAACGCTTGGCCGCCCATAAGATGTGGACACGGCTGCAGGAGACGCCCATCGATGCTGCCAAAATTAACGATAGCATTTGCAGCGAACTGGAGGGCGATGTGAGTAATTTACCACTTGTAGACGCCGTGCAAGAGCCGGTTTTGACGAAGACTCAAACTCCAAGACGGTTTTACGAGCGCATCTCCCCAGTTTTAAATATAATTGATATTTAGAGCCAAACCAATTTTTTTCACTTTTTTTTCCATTTTTAATTACTACAATACTTTTCTTTATTATTTCTGTGTCGTAATTCTTCTTGAGTTCTTTTTTGTAGTTCTCGTTATTGTTATTATTGTGTTTCTTTGTTTAACAATTGCGGATAGCATTTTGAAGTAATGCAATATAGAAATTAGATTAAATGATAAAACAACTAACATGCATTGCTTTTATTTATATATATTTGTGATTTTAAGCCAAATTTTTTAAATTTAAGCAGTTTTTTTTAAAGAAAATTTAGTTTTTTGTTGCGCTTAAAGAATTTTTTGCGATAATTGCGTTTTTAATTTAAAAATGTTTTTCAAATATGTAAATCGCAGTTATCAATAACAATTATTAATTTAATTTATTACAAAATATTTATTTAAATGCTTGCTGACTTTTAAGTAGATTTTAATTTATGAAAATACATTAACTTCATAATGTTAACGAAAATAATTTTGTACATTTACAAGCTATATCATTTAACAATTCAGGTAATGGGACTGTTTTTCTACCGGCTACCGGCTTTTGTTTATTATTTAGAGAAAACTCATTTAGTTTATTATCCTGTTTATGTGCACATTTTTTGTTTGTTTGCAAATTCGTGATATGTTTCAACTCACCATTGAGTGGCGAGAATTTGTGCGTATTAAAAGAAAATGTTGCGCTCTTATTTACAGCACCGCATTAACGATAACTATTATGGTGATTTGAAAGATATCACTGTGCCCACACTGACCACGCAGCACAGTAATAAAGTGTCGCAGTTCCATAAGACCCTGAAAAACGCGACGGGCAAAAAACTGCTCAAATTACAGGTAAATTAATTTGCTACTAGAGATGCTGCTGATGCCGCGCTTATCACAGGCCACATAGAGTGCAATTAATATTACTAACGATACTTGATATGCAAATATGATTTTGTTTTTGGTTCCGCTTTCAGAAGACTTGCCTGAAGAGCTCGAAGATTGATTACGTCAAGTTGCTTTCGGAGATTGCTATCGAGAATCAGTTCGAGGTCACCTACGTGGATATTGAGGAAAGGACATTCAGCGGCCAGTTTCAGTGTCTGGTGCAGTTGTCCACGTTGCCAGTCGGCGTTTGCCATGGCACTGGATCAACGGCTTCCGAGGCACAGCGACATGCAGCACAGAATGCCCTAGAGTATCTGAAGATAATGACCAAAAAGTAGACCCACAATCTACATAGCAAAATCTGAACGCACATTAAGACGATGAAGAAAATTGCAACGTCCTTATTAGCCCCCTCTGTATTCCGTGGTTCTCAGCAACAACATTCAACATTTTATTTTCTAATTATTTTGTTTTGAGCTTAATTCACCGATTGACTTTATACCTGATATGTATTCGCAAATAGTAGTTATTAAACACCTTAATACGAAAGACAAGCGAATATACTAGTTGATTTATGGAGCATTCGACACTTACCCTTAAGAAGCATAAAGTAATTGACATATGAATACATTTTCAGGGAATACTAAACAACACAAAAAAAAAAAGAAAGAAAACGGAACCCACTTGCTTGTCGATAATGTTGTACCCTAATATTAATGATCAGTGACTAAATGTAATATACATAGATATAAACTTTTGTATAATTATGAATTAATTAAGAAATGTTATTTTTTGATCTTTAAAATATAATTTATTTAACCAACAGTTGTACAAATTGGCTCGACAAACATGCAAAAAGTTCATGAATTAAAGCTAAACAAAACAATTGAATATTTAAAAAAGAATTTTAGAACTATAATAAAACATGAATTATTGAAAGAAAAATATTGCGTATGTCTGGGTGAGAAACGGCTGTTAATAACAGTTTAATGTATACTATGCAGGGGAATCCCCTTGAATTATTAATATTGTAAACTGTGTGAGCAATTTCCGCTTTAGCACATTTTTAATAACTGATAATAACTAAATCATATATACTTTATACTTAAAAGTACATACTGATCTCAATTTACACGAAATAGAGAGATATTTTAAGTATGCAATACTTATGCTAAACTAAGAACTAAGTGGCGTTATAAATTATTTACATTGACCGACATTGGCTGCAGCAATAGTTACAACATAATTCGTTGTTGACTAAAGCCTATAAAAATAGTTATCTATTTCTTTTTACGGTCCTGCGTGCACTTGGGACAAAACCATTTTCCCTTTGGCTTTGTTGTAAGACCGACACAGGCAAAGTGGAACCACTCAATGGGGCACTAGAATCGGATGATAAAATAAACATAACGTTAAATAAAAAAATCATATTAATTGTTCATAAGCAAACGCACATCTGGATTGTCGCAGCCAATCATCTCTCCATACGAGACTTGGTGACATAAGCAATACGTTGGCTCGTTTGGATCCACAGGCATATCCATGACATCGCTGGGATGTGTCGCGGCCGTGTGGCAGGATTCCTTCTCAGAGTCATCAATATCAGCAGCTTTCTATATGTGATCGCAAAAAGAGACGAACGTAAATAATTGCTTGCCAAATGGCTGAGAAAAGGATCATGCAAAGAGGTGAAATGTAAATGAAAAATGCAAAACTGACTAAACGGCTATGGTGAAATACACTGAATATACATATGTATGTTGATACATAACCGTGATAGGATAATAGACGGGAACATAAGTGCAAGTAACCATCGCGTATGTTCAGCGTTATTGCTACTGTGTAGGCTACCAGGCAAACAAACTATATAGTTTTAAGAAAAGAGTAAGTAACAAACACAACAAGACGAATACGAGTATAATGAATAATGTTGATGAAGATGATTTACCTTTTGTGCGCCCCCCTTGCGTGTTTCTTTTTCTTGATTTACCTTGGACTTTTTCTTTTTGCTACCTTGACCAGCACTGCTGCTAGCATTGAGATTAGCCCCGCTGGCACTGTTCGATTGATTGCCACGCCCAGTTTCCTCATCCGAGGATGCTGGTTTTTTCTTTTTGCCCGTCGCCTTGCCATCCTTGGTCTTTTTACGTCCACCCTCTGCAGAATACATATGTTGTGAAAATAAAACAAAAACATGTAAAAACGTTGCAGTCGGGTGTAGCCGACAGCGTAATACTCATTCACAGTGTAAAAAAACATACAGCCAGGCATTATTTGTGCAATGCAGAATTAATATCTAATTCAATATAACATTTACATATATATATTCTAAATTTTGAAAAAAACATTTTTTTCGGATATGCCTTTTTTCCAAAAAAATTTTATCTTCAAAAATTCATATATTTTAAATGTAAAATCGATCTAACTGAAAAATCATGATAAAAATGCCATCAAACATGAAAATCGGTTCAGTTTTGACAATGTTATGGAAGTTTGAAATATGGGAGCTATGGATCCGAGAGCTTTACTTGTCAAAATTTTTGCCAATTTTGGCATTATTTCTGACAAAAACTTTGACCCCTCAGAATCGGGTTTAATGTTGATTTTTATACTAATTATGACTAACACAATCGATTAAAAATTAAAATACGCAATTTTAAATTTTGAAAAAAAATTTTTTTGTAAATGAATAAAGGGGGAGTACATGATATTTTCACAAAAAAATGAAAAAATCTTATTTTCAAAAATGCAAAAATTTTAAATGCAGAACTAATCTAGATGACAAATAATGCCATCAAACATGAAAATCGGTTCAGTTTTGACAAAGTTATAAAGCTATATATCCGAGAACTTCACATGTCAAAATTGCGTGGGCAAAATAATCTACCTTCCAAATTTGGTAACTATATCCAGGGTGCAATCTGTGTGGGAGGTCACTAGCTACCTGCATACCAAATTTGGTGACTATCTTTGAGGTGTATCGACATGTCATCGAATTGCCAGCCTCCTAGTGGGCGTGGCACAAAAATCTTAATACTTTGTCTGAAGAGGATAACTACAAGTATATATCGAAAGTTTCAAGTCTCTATCTTCAATAGCGCCGAAAAAAGTTGCGTTCATTCGGAGAGACGGACAGCATGACGGACATTGCACAAACCCAATATACTAGTTTCACTTCGTGAACGAGTATAAAACCATTACTTTTGCATTTGTTTACGTACTTTTGGCAACCGCTTCCTCGGACTTGGCGCGGGTTGATGAGGCCTTTTCTTGAATCTCACCCTCGAAGCGTGCCAAATCGTTGTCTAGCCTCCGGATTTGTTTGTCCACCAGCTCATACGTTTGTATGGCCAGCTGCACTTTATCATCGCTGTACTCTTTGGCCTTGCCAAACAGCGCTTTAATGTCCTCCAATCGCTCCTTGCGCTCTTCCTCGCTCATTGCCCCATTTTCAGCAGTTAGCTTGCGCATAAAATCTTTAGCATGACTGTCGATGCTCTTCATCGCAGTTTGTGCCCGATCATCCAATTTTCTCATCAACTTGAAGTTTCGCTCCAGTTCGGTGGGCAGCGATTCCAATCCTATGAAGAAATCGAAATTAAGCCGCTGCTTCAAAATATTTTTTAATTTATTTTGCATACCGTCTAAATAGTTCTCCAAATATATAGCTGACGACATTTTATAAGATTATTGCGTAGTCTGTTTATATTTATTTATTTTTTCTTTTGCGTTAATTACAGTTTACTAACAAAAGTGAAGCGTCTATTTACGACGTACCAACAGCTGTTTATCTGTGTGTGTAGCAATGTATACATTTTTATCGATAGTATCCACAATTATTTTGCAGTTGGTAACTAACGCCATCTTGTTCTTATGTTGAATACGCTGTGAAAAAAAAAATTGTTAATTTTATTATGCGTTCATGTAACTTGAACTCACATAAAAGTTCAATAAAATTTCTATAAATAATTTTATACATTTTAAAATCCCATACCATATTAATAGGTGCGAACTCAATAACCGATAACATATTCTCTGCATCGAAAATACGTTGTGCAACACTGCTCGACTCAGCTGCTTTTTTGCGCTGGTCAACATTGTAGTCAGTGGTCCACCGAGAAAAAGGAACCAAAATGCAACAGAGCACCACGAAATTTGGCTAAAATATACGCTAAACATGTGCTGTTGCGCTAAAGAACATTGAAGAACACGTCAGCTCAAGGCGACAGCAGCATGTATAAGAAATTGCGCAAAATGTTGCCTGTAATGCGGCCGGTGCACTGGCTTATACTCTCCCTAATCTTCATCTTCGTCACCTGTTATTGGTTAATAGAGATCCGATTGGAACACGGTTCGTAGCGATATTTCGTACCACGTATTCGTTGAAGACATCACATATATATTTCTCTCAGCTTTTAAGCCACTGACAAAGTTCACAGGCAGAAGCGGCACACAAACGGAGGCATCGTCACTTGCTCGGATTATTCCCACATTCGATAACTTTGCCTATGAGGAACAATTGGTGGTGCTCTACAATCGTGTGCCAAAGACGGGCTCAACCAGTTTCGTGAACATAGCCTACGATCTGTGCAAACAGAACAGATATCACGTCTTGCATATTAATGTGACTGCCAATATGCACGTCTTATCGCTGCCAAATCAGGTAAGATTCTCAGTCATTGTTCAGACAGACGTAGTTAACCATGTTGTTTGTCCGTTGGTTAGATCTCTTTTGTGCGAAATGTGACCAAGTGGCATGAAATGAAGCCGGCGCTTTATCACGGACACATGGCGTTCCTCGATTTCTCCAAGTAAACGTATTTTCTATATTTGGTATACATCTATTATACGTGTATCCATTTGACAGATTTCAAATCGCGCACAAACCCATCTATATAAATTTGGTGCGCAAGCCACTGGATAGGCTTGTCTCCTATTACTACTTTTTGCGCTATGGCGATAATTATCGGCCGAATCTGGTGCGAAAAAAGGCAGGCAATAAAATTGTATGTAGGCACATTTATAATTAAATAATCCCTAATAATACACAATTTTTCCTTATGCAGACCTTTGATGAATGCGTGGTTCAGAAGCAACCCGACTGTGATCCAAAAAATATGTGGCTACAAATACCATTTTTTTGTGGTCACGCTGCCGAGTGCTGGGAACCCGGCAGCGATTGGGCCTTGAAACAGGCCAAGCGCAATTTGGTGAACGAGTATTTCCTAGTCGGCGTTACAGAGCAAATGTACGAATTTGTGGATCTGCTTGAGAGATCGCTACCTAGGTATGTTTAGCTACTTATTAAAAATAAGCTTTATTCAAATGTCTTTTTTGAACACAGAATCTTCCAAGGCTTTCGCGAGCACTATCAAAACTCCAATAAATCTCACTTACGTGTAACGTCATCAAAGTTGCCGCCCAGCGAATCTACCATCCAGACCATACAAAAATCAAAGATATGGCAAATGGAAAACGATTTGTACGAATTTGCGCTAGAACAGTTTGAATTTAGTAAGAAAAAGCTAATGCAGCCCGATAATAAGCATTTGCAGCAGTTTATGTATGAGAAAATTCGACCAAAATGATTGTATTGGAAACACAGGGGTAACAAGGGCAAACACCGAAACAAAGAAGGCAAATAACAGCTTAAGGGCAGGCTTTAGTAGAACATATAACAGAGTATAACAGTTTTAGAATTTAACTTTTATTGTTTAATATTGTATATAGCTCCTCTAGATCTGATCTGTACTTAAAATCAAGCAAACCACTCTTGAAAGACACTAAAGACTTTAACATTGAATATCGTTGACATATTAATTTTTTTGTATGAAAGCGTATATAGTTAATTTAAGTTAGTCATACCATTACCAATCGATAACGCTTTCTTAGAGTTACGTAAACAATAATTAGCAACAATTTGTAACAACTATACGAAGCACAATAATCTTAGATATTCGTCTAGTAAATTGTACTCCATATAAGTATTTGACAATACCACGTAGAGAGTGTCCAGATAAATATATGAAATCTTGAACGAATATTACAAAAAAAAAAAAATATTAGCTGGGTCTGCGCATATAATTACTAATTAGATATCTAGAGATTATATATTGTGTAAGTGAAGTAATGATATTATTGTACTCTCAAATGTATATCAGCTATTAGCACTTGTAACTGAGAAACTCATCAAGTCAAATACATGTAAATACATGTTCACTTTAACTATAACTATACTATAACTATAACTAGTGTCTCCATCAACGGCTGTCTGGAAGCGATTAGTGGCATGCAACTGGCAAATTGATTAGAACTGTCGATTGACTGCATACTTCGTAAACATGCACACAGCTGCATTTAGCTATAATATTTATTTTGTGCACTTGCGAACTTTGCCTAAGTTAATTGCATTTCGAATTGAACAGTCGATGCGAAAATCCATTGAACTTTAAAAGCTGACGTAGCGCGATCAGCATTGACTGGTTGACTGACTGACGGGCGGATTGGCGCTGTGGCAAAGCTGGGGTAAAGCAAAAATCGAAATTGAATTATATTTCGGGCACACAAGTGAAATACTTAATTAATTGCTCGCTAGCTTGAAAACAAAGACAATGAGTTTGCATTATCGACAGTTGAACATTTGAACGCAGGCACGCAAGTCGTCGCATCGTTCGACTTAAGTTCGTTTCGTGTCTCACTTTTTTTAAACCGTTAATTATGAAGTTGTGATAAGCATGAAAAGTGGTTAAAACAAAGTGCGAGCGCTTAGCTGTTATTATTATTATTAAGGCGACGTGTGTGATATTTACAACGTGTTTTTATATTATGTATATATAAAAGTATAGTCTCTTAATTAGGCTAACACTGGTTATGTGTGCTGAGCGGGTTTGTGATTGAGCGTTCAAAAGTTCAACAATAATTACGCCTACTGATTGCACTGAGTTAAAATGCATTCGTATCAGTGAACTACATAATACTGTATAACAGTTTAACACATACATACATATGTATATAACAGTTGTGAACTACTTAAAATGTGTGAAATGTTAAGTGTATAACAGCTACAACGTGTGCAACACTGTGTGTGTGTGTGTTTTTGGCTTTGACCTTAACCGTAGTACGGGTTTTAGTTTTGTGCTTTTCTTTTCGGTATACAAATATATCTTCCACAGCTGAGTGCGCAAAATTTTCAAAACTAAAACGCTGTATAACAGCTAGCGAAGCATGCACTTTCCAACTCGCTCACACTAGCCACAATTAATCGCTTTGTGCTTTATTTATATACTGACATACATATATATGTATATGCGTTGGCATGTATAAGTATATATATATATATGTACGATTGTACATTACTTCTTAACTGCCTCGATACACATCTGATGTGGGTATAAAACTGTTCAATAAGCAGCTTTATATTTTCAGTCTTTGAACGTGCTAAGATCGAGCTAGACCGGAGTAAAAAACTAAGCGTGACATATTCAAATCTAGTATATTGTCGGGGGCAAACCTACTCAGAGGATATCAACCTATAAACTTTGGAATAAGCTAAGCTTGTATTAAGTTTTGGTAAGTTTTTTTATTTTGTAGCTGCATTAGCTTTTACTTTCGATGCGTGCGCAGTTTGCGCATTCTGTTTTGGATTCGTTGCGCTTGTTTTTTGGCGCCTTACTTTTGTGTTCCTGTTTCTGTTTTCTTGCTTGCTTGCCCTTTGCATAATGAGGAGCACGAATTCAATGTCTACGCAAGCGAGAAAGCAACATCAACAAATGCAGTTTTTACAACTCGGTGCATTGACGCTTCCCAGCACTGGCAAGCTGTTCGATGTGCTTGCTGCTTCTTTTGCATATGTATGTTCCGTTGTTTTTGGGTTTTTGTAAAAGTGCCCTTGTAATCGTGTAACAGTGTGCAAAGGGAGCGCATGTAAAGCAAACTGAACGAAGAGCGCAAAATTTGTACGAAAAGTTCAATAAACAGTTAGCATTGACACACATTCGCTTGCGATTCCTGTTCAAGTGCAACGGCAAATGCATTTTATCGCTGTTTGCGCTGCGTAATTAACGTGTATTATTATTAAAATCAATATCGAGCGACGAGTAGCTCGAAGCGAGTTGAGCATCTATCATCATGGCAACTGCAACAAGCTTGCGTAGGGCAACTGCCACCAATGATTGAGGGGCGGGACAGAGTACACCAGACTCGGTCACTTGTGTGTGTGTGTGGGTGTGTGTGTGTGTGTTTGTGTGTGTGTGTGTGTGTGTGTGAGTGTGTGTGTGTGTGTG
>SCDS01000072.1:94764-167538 GCA_004149465.1 Drosophila nigromelanica | reverse complement strand
TGCTGGGTTGTGTTTTTTGGTGTGATGGTTCTGCGGGCCTTTGCGAAAATGGCGAATGGCGCCTCAACTTTTGCATATTGCCTACTTTTTGGGGTTGTGGTGGTTGGTGGCGGTGCAGGGAGGGTGTGGTTTAAATTTTTTTATGCGAAAATTTTGTGAACAATTATTTACTGGCCATATGTACAAAATTTGTAAATAGCCAACTTTGAATTTAACGTTTTTCTTCATTTCTTTCTTTGGTAAAACACTTAAACACAACACTATCTCACCTTTACCCTCAATAGGCAGATGGTTGCACTTCATGATGGCGAGTACGGCCTGGGAAATGTTGGGGAACTCGATCAGACCCGAAGACGAGCGCTCTGTCTTCAAGGGGAAGAGACGCACCGATGTGGCTGGCACCTCCTTAATATTAAATATGCCAATTAGCTGGTCCTCGGTGAGACCGGGCGGTGTGTTAAAGAAGTGCAAGATCTAATAGGAATTATTATCGTACATTTATATTTGTATTTATATTTAGTTGTCACTTACTTTGCTAGGTGGTTGAATGCGGTTCTTGCTGGCCTGTGCCGGTGATAGGAAACGATTGTTTTTGGAGCCAGTATACTCCTTGAAGCTGGGTGTATGATCCGGCAGCAAGAATGGATTGATCACCTCCGAAAGGAAGTTCTGCTTGGAGAATGCAATCTGTATTTTGCCGCCAGTGCCAACAGGAATGTTATTCAAGTGCTGCACGCAACGTTCAACGGCAACCGAATCGCCCATTTGTACCATGGCGGTGCCCTCCTTTGTCTTCAAGAACTTGATCTAAAAATAGGCAAGAGGTGGATATAATTTATATATGTATGCAATTGAAAAAAAATTAATAAAAAATAAAACATTTCTATCTCTAGCATCTATTAAACTCTTCAGAAAACTATTTGAATAACAGCTTGCCACTTGTCAGTCGCAACAGTCACCGCAATTTGTGTCGCAAATGTAAATAAATGCAATTATGTGGCAGCCGTGCACTTCTACACACGCACACACACACACACACACGCACTCGAAAGACACTCACCGACTGTCAGACGAGTGTTGACCTGTCGTTTGCCATTTGATTGAATTTTCTTGCAGTGATGTCCTCTTAACCCTTTCTCCCCCCTACGCTGATCCCCAACATGTGCGTCACAAACTGCTGAGCGGGTTTTTTATTGAATTCAATTTAAAATTTACTTCAAAATGAAATTATCAAATTGAATGAGGCCCTTAATTTGCTGTCCATTGTGTGACCTGTCAACATGCTACATATATGTGAAAGTCTGTTAAATATATATATTTATATATATATATTCTGTTGTACGTGACAAATTACCGAAAATTGCTTTAGAGTTTGTATACCCTATCACATAGTACATAAACGGTTGCCCATCTTTAGGAACTCGGGAGCTATATATATTTTTATAAAAATAATATATTGATTGGTTAGTTATTAATAAAGTTTTTTACACTATCCTGAAAGCTCTTCCTCGTCTATTGATGAGTAAAGTATATTAAACCAATAACATTTTTTAATAACCGTTTAACATTTAACAGTGTTTAAATAGAGGGTCGACCTAAAATCTAATGTCAAGTGCACGACATTTAAGGGCGTGGTCTCGTCAATTAAATTAGCTTAGTTAGATATCTTTTCTGAGCGTTTAAAGATGTTTGTGTATGTGTTTAACAAAGTTTATTAATGGTTCGATTTAAGTGGACTTTCCCAACTAATAAATTATATATATAAGCCCTCAACAATTTTGTAGCAACAAATTAGCCAAGTCTTTTGGCACTTATTGCTGAAAACAGCAGCAAAAAAAAACCTCATAAAGTTAATTAACCATAATAGCCAATTCGAGTGCAATAATTGCACAAAAGCAACGGTGAAAGTGAAAAATCTGTGGAAAATGTTGCTGTAGGTTGGGCGGTTGGCTGGTCGGTTAGTTAACTTGGCTGTTAGTTAACTTGGCAATTGAATTTGCAACGCCGACAGCTGCTGCTGCTGCTGCCGTGAGGCATTGAACTCAATAAGTGAAAACGTGTTTTTGCACCTGCACAAAAGCGGCGAGCAATTTTTTGTGTTTTATTTGGTTTTTTTTTTTTTTTATTTTCAAATGCTGCCAATTTGGTGCATTTAAGGCCAGTTTTCCATTGACTTGAAAAATATAAATACGCATAAATATGCGCTCACACGAATGTCATTTTTGACTTTTGCTAGGTTGAACGTGTTTTTTTTTATTTCGTGCTGTTTTTTGATTTATTTGTTGCAGTTTTACTACGGCCTAAAATTGCCCAACTTGGCTTGAAGTTTGGGTCAACTTCAACAACTGAGTTATAACTGCAGGCATTTAAGCCAAATAATTGCAGGCTGTCTTTGTGTTATGGTCTTGGGCCAGTTATCCACTTGAAAGTGACAGGCAAATTGTTTGTTGGTTTTTTGTTGCCAGCAGCAGCAGCAACTACAGAAACAACTTCCCATTCAACAGCAGCACCAGAAATAACTATGGCAATCAAGTCAAGTGCCGCAATATTTTCTCAACTAACAAAGAAAAGAAAATACTTGGAAAAAGTTTATCGTAAACATATAATAATTTAGACAAGAGATATTGTCTCCAGATAATAAGTTTTTTATTATTTATTTTACTTTATTTAATACATTTTTATGTCCTTTGTGTACTTGTGTGTAACATTGGGTGGCAAACCGATAACACCTTAAATCGCATATCGATAAAGCACACAATTTTAAAGCTAGAGTCACCAAACTTGGAATGTAGATAGCTGACGACCTCCCAAAAAGATTGCCACCTTGGTATCCCGGCCACGCCCACTGTAACGCCCCCCAGCACCCCGCCCTAAAAAAATCGGATATGCCTATATCTCACAGTTTTTAAGCTGGAGTTACCAAATTTGGAAGGTAGATAACTGTTCACCTCCTTTGAAGATCGGTACAAACACTTCGGCCACAACAATTGGCAATAATTTTGACAAATAAAGCTCTCGGATCCATAGCTCCCATATTTCAAACTTGCAAAACTGAACCGATTCTCATGTTTGATGGCATTTTGGCCATGTTTTGTCATCTAGATTAGTTATGCATTTAAAATATATGCATTTTTGAAAATAACATTTTTATCAATTTGTGTGAAAATATCACATCAATTTTTTGGATAAAAAGCATGTACTCTCCCCTGATATCCGAAAAAAATGTTATTTTCAAAATTTAGAATTGCGAATTTCTCTTTTTAATGGATTGTATTTGTCATTATTAATTACAGATTAATTCTGCATTGCACAAATAATGCTCGGCTGTATGTTTTATTACACTGTGAACGAGTATTTCGCTGTCGGTTACACCCGATAGCAACGTTCTTACTTGTTTTATAATACTTACCTTCCAAATACCCCTTTCTTAGTCAGACAATATTTTTTTCGCATTTTTCCCGCAAGCTCATGATAAATGACATTTTTCCAAAAAAAAGCAGCTGAACTTGCCCTAATTGAAAATAATAAAAACCATTCCAGGATTTCCACTTTGCAAATAAAATTATCTTGATTCCAGCTCGCTGGCGTCTAGAGTACATTAATAAGAAGCATGGTGGAAGCTACGCGATATAAGCCTATGAAAGCAATTCAAACCTATTTCTGACTTCAGCAAATGCCTGACATACCAGTCAGGCAAACTGTCAAAAACATATTTATTTGCCATGTACAGGCAAAATTGGGGAGATAAATGGCATGAACGTAATTAATTTAAGGATAGCATTGCTATTTATACGTTAGCTGTATAGTTTCTACAAAATATAAAAATGAATGGGTAAAATGCTGAAAACGCATACTAATAAGAAACCTGGTTACAACAGATGAAATTGTCAAAATTTTGAAGATGAATGGATACCACAATATAAATCCTTTTTCGCCAGACAAGATAGCACACTCGATTTATTTACATAATTAAACATATAATGAACTAGTAAAGTAGAAGCGTCTGCTATTTCTATATGTATGTGTATGGGTGCTGCTAAAATATAAGTAAACACACCCATTTACAGAGTCGCATAAGCGGGACGCAATAATCAAAACAACAAAATAACCCAAATCCCCTCGTAGACACAACTTCCATTCACTATTCTTGCACACACACACACACACACACACATACACATTCACCATTTCCCATGGGTCTTGAGAATATCGCGCGCGCATTCGACTGAAGCCACCAACAAAGTCATCACGACAATGATTGCTCTGGCCTTATATATATTGGCAAACAAATTCGCTGAACAGCTGAAAATGCGCAGCGAACCCGTCCAATGCCAACACCAGAACCCAGAGACAAACATGCGTTTCGGTTCATTAACCAGCCCAACAAAAGAAGCTACGAAAACAACGCAAAAAGAATGAGAATAGAGCATAGAGAGAAAGCGAAAAACTGTATAGAACTAGCAGCGAAGGGAAACAAAATTACCAGCAAGCAAATAAAATGTTTTCGAGGGTTCGACGCTGCTTCAAATTTAGTTTGGGTGATAAGTTGTTCACTCCTAAGCCCCACACACCAGCTCCCTCCCTCCCTCCCTCCCCCGTCATCCGCAGAAGCCAAAGATCTGTGCAGCTTGCGATTTGATGGTCCCCATCCCCTTGAGCTATGCAACGTTTCTTTTTTATTAGTTCTGCGCTTATCCGCCATTTTGACAGTCGTTATTTGGCTGATTACAACAAGGACAATGGCCGGGCAGTCATTGTCTGAGTGTTTCGTACTGATGCGTCGTAACCGCCACTATGCAACAAATTTGAAGTGATGTGCAGGCTATTACACTATGCTACTCTACGAAACTAATTTTAAATTTTTAGGTGAACAATCTAAACTATAATTATTTATACTTTAATATATGCTATTTTACTCTCATTTCAAGTACGAACATTTTAATAATATGTTTTATTCTAATTTATGAATGAAATCTAATTAAATGTATGTTTAATCAAAGTATTTTTAAGACTGAACTGTATTATTTTTTTCAGTATACAAATCTTTAATTGTAATTGCAGTTTTTTTTGTGAAGCATCAAGCTTAGCTTTAATAACGGTTGCTTAGTGCTTTTTTGGCTAAAAGCTGCTTTAAGTCGAGTTGCTTATGTGGGTCATTAGTGCGTTGTGTAGCGTAGATTTTGGCTGGTGGTTGCTGGTTGGTGGGTCTGTGGCTTATTTTCTCATTAGTTAGTTGATGCACGTTGCGCGATTTGTCCCCACAATGTTAGCGCAACGATCCAATTTTCCGTGGGGCACGCACTCAGCTTAAACTTTATGGAGCTCAACATGGCAGGGATGTTGCCTCTTGCCGCTTGGCTGTGTTGGCTCTATTTGCCTCTTGCTGGTTGTTTTAGATGCGTTGCTTGCATTTCGCGCTTTGCTGACTGCATTCATCTTGAGGACCCCTAGCGCCGACAGCTCATCCTGACTGACTGACTGACTGACTGACTAACAGACTGAGTGAGTGTCTGTTTGAGCGACAGCTGCACAATGCAATCCATGAGCTGCTGGTGCTTGTGGCACTTGCAATTGCAACTCTATTGTTTGCCCCAACCCAACCCAACCCAAAACGATTCAGCCCAAGCAACGGAACAACACAGCAGAATGTTAACTGTAAACTGTAAACTTTGTGTCTGTAGTTTAACCTTCGCCCCTGGTTGCACCACCACTGAGTGTGTGTATCTGTGCGCTGCGTGTCCATCACAAACATAAAGTGTTGCATTTCTTGCTGCGAGCCACAAAAAGTTCGCACTTTGCCGAAAAAAGAAACGCGTAACAACTTTGCAGCCGGGTGCAACTGACTACACAATTCACTGCTCCTACTTATGTTCATATTCGCAGTTTAAAGTCTCATATGATGTAAAATCGATATACACTCCTTTTCACTTTGCAAACAGGGTATAAGAACGCTTCAAATATTTGGCCAGCTGAAAATGTAAATAATGTTAGGTCAGGCGCCATTTACTGTTTCAGTATGTTTTAATTTCAATACACATAAGTACATATACTTATACATGGAATACAAATCTGTTCTACTGCTTAACTATATGGTTGGGATTTTCAATTTTGATTTTCTTTCTGTCTGTGTTGCTATTGATGGGATTGATGCAATATATTAAAAAGGTCAGCTCAGTAATTACTGACTTAAGGACTATATATTAAATTCTTGCTGCAGATGCTTTTTACTGCATTTGCTTCGCCCTCTCTCAGGCAGTACTTAAATGGCTATAAACACACAAATATTTATGCACATTTAGATTTTTAGCTACTTGCTTAAATATACACTTAGTGCTATTTATGGAACGCACACATAGACATACAAGAACTCTATGAGCTATGAGCTTATATGCTATACATATTGAATATTAATAATTGCCATTTGTTTTCATTATGCTTTCTGCCTTTCTATTCGTATTTGTTTGTTTTCTAAACAATGAGCACGATTATTATTTTCTCTTTGACATTATGTTTTTTCTGTGGATTTCTATGCAACTAACATATCCATCAATCATTATTAAAGTATTCAGTTTTTGCATTCTGTTCTTTGTTTTGTATTAGAAATTTGCTCGCTCAGCTGAGCTTTTTATGGGTGCAACCTTTTTAGCGTAACCCAATAAATACTTATGTAGGTAAGTACTTACTATTATAATATGTATGCGGTGAGCAGATTATGAGCTTATGACATGCAACGTTATTAACTATTTAATCATTGGTGTTGTATCCAGTGTTTACTTAGTATGCCTGTGCTACCAGTTTAGAAAAATTTACGCTGTTTGATAACGGCAAACTAAAAAGTTTAATAACTATAAAAATATATATTACTTACATCTAGTTGTAAACTGTTAATACAGCTTATTAAATCTAAGTTTTATGACTTTAAGCAGTTAAGTAATACTGCTAAGCTACTATCCTAGACCTTATCGTGTTTTCTTTATGTATGTTGTGTATTTTAAATTTATCATTGTTAGTTTTTAGCGAACAACTTGATAAGTTGATTAAAGTAAGAATGTTGCAGTTGGGTGTAACCGACAGCGCAATACTCGATCACAAAGGAATCACAATCAAAATATAACTTTTTGAAATAAATAAGGGGGTACATTATTTTCTTTACCATAAGCCATAAACCGATATGGCATGGAATATTAAAATCGGTTCAGTTTTGACAGAGTTGGGTGGTTTTTAAACGTTGGAGCTATCGGTCCGGGAGCATTACATTTCTGTAAATTTTAATCTGTCAATAAAATTCCTGATACTATATATATTCCCTTTTCAAATGGACATTCAGACGGACAGCAAGACGCACATTGAACAAACCCCATACCAAAGACAATATAAATATTTATATTGTCATTGCCCATACCATATACCATTTTCACTTCGTGAACGAGTCTGAAATATATATATACGTTATGCATTTTTGCTTGGATTTTATGTTCTATTTTTGCTACACTTATTCATATTCTGTTTTTAACACTCATACATGTAACATCAATAGCCCGATTTCTGCTGTAAAGTTGACAGCCGCTTTAACTTGTCAACTTAACTTTGTTCCAACATGCTTGTTAACTGAACTGCCAAAATGTAGCAGGAAGTTTATCTAGCAATCGAATTTAAGTCTTGTGCTGCTACCTTTCATTAAAGCAAAATAACAATTTACATTTTTTTTTCGCTGCTTGACTTGATTTTGCCTTATTTTTACAATTTCGTTAACAGCACAGAAAACTTTTCTGCATTTTAACTTTTCTGCAAGTTAAAGCTACTGTCAAAGAAAACAGGTTGTGTTATAGAGCTGGAACAGTTGGAATAAATTAGCCACATGATTTGATTGAATATTTGCTTGGAGGCTAATTTAGGTTTAAATTCTTTTGCACCCGTAATATAGTTTAGTAAGAGTTAGAAAAGGAAGAGCTTTATAATTTGTTCATTAAGTTTTAGTAAGGTATAAATATTCATAAAAAGAGTATTATTATAAATGAAAAGAAAGAGAGAGAGAGAGAGAGGGAAAAGAGAGAGAAAGACTGTGTCAGGTACGTGGACAGGTTGAAGTCGTAGCTTTCAGTTAAATTTAATTTAAAGATGAGTTGAAATTTACAAGATGCATGACATAAAAAACTAAAAGGATATCATCTATTCATGGAAGATCTAAGATATGACAGCTAATTGTAAATACTTATGCAATAAATGAAAACAACTCTCGGGCTTTTAGCAGTCACCCAAGTCGTTTTGCTATCGGGCCAGTAATTAAACTAACCAAGTGATATTTCGCTTAATACACCTATGGATGCGGATCTTATCGCTAATATGGTTGCGTGCTTCGACGAGTTTACTTAACCGAAGCGCTTGAGGAACTCGAGGCCATGCCCGCCTGGAACTCCAGCTGAGGTGTCGTCTGCACCAGGGCCAGACCCACGCTCTCGCTTTCGCTTTCGCTGTTGTTGTTGTTGTTGCTGCTGTTGCTGTTGCTGTCACCGTCGCCGTCATTGTTCTCCACATCGTCCACATCCTCCAGCGTTGTAATCTGACTTTGCACGCTCTGGCGCAGTTCGAGCGCCGCATGATGCGGCTCAGTCGGCGATTCCGCGGCCTCAATCAGCGAAGGTGCCGAGCCGGTGGCCACGTCCGTTGCGATCTTTGGTGAGCTGAGCGATGAACTGGAGTCGCGCAAACGTTTGACGTCCATCATGGGCAGCGGCATGGGCATGAAGGATACATGATGGCCCGAGCCCGACGAGTGCGATGGTCCCAGCGCAAAGCTGATGTGCTTCATAGCCGGGGCAATGGGCGTGTTGGCCGCACTGACCGAGCCACCCTTTAGGCCACCGCCACCCAACGAGGCCTCCAGCAGCAGCGAAGGCGGTACCGAGGCCAGCGTCAGCGTGGACACCGATGAGGGTCTGCCACTGCCCAGATGGAGCGTGCTGGCCGAGGCCGCCGCTGCCGGCGGCGCGGTAATTGTCACAATCGTCTTAGCTGCGCTGTTCACCGCCGACGTCGAGTTGTAATCGCCACGCAGCTGCATGCCCGAGCTGCGACGCCGGGGGCGATGGTGGTGCCGGTGGAAGCTCTGGCAGCGCGTGCAGGAGCGCTGCGAGGAGGAGGGCGTGCCTGCAGTCGATGAGTGATATTGATGAGAGTTGCGAGCGACGCCCCCGCCTCCGCCACCGCCGCAGTTGCTGCTGCCGCTGCATGTGCTGCAGCTGCTCGGCTGACGTCACATGATGTTCCGGTCCAGCTGATTGACGGAGTGGTAGCCAAAGGATGTGGAGGCGGCCACCATGGCGGCGGCAACGTGGCACTGCACGACCGAAAAAGATTTAACGGAGAGAGAAAGGAAGAGGCAGAGAAATGTAATATGAAAATCACGTAGTCAAATATCAGTTTTTGATACATTTTACAGGCAGTGTTGAGAGTGTTTCAGTGTTCGTGTGTGTGTGTGTGTGTGTGTGTGTGTGTGTATCTGTGTGTGTTTAGGTATTGCAAAAACAATTTGCCTTTAAATAACGCCACAGCGGCAACAAAGATGTTCCACAACAACAACAATAAGTAGAGCAACAACAATAACGACAACAATTTGAAAATGTTGCGGGTTTGTTTTCAGTTTTATGTTTTTCATGTGCACTTCGGTGCATTTTTTGTTTTGTTCGGGTGCAGTAAAAGGCAAAGCGAAATGCATGATTGAAAAACAAGAACGCGAACAACAACAAGAACAACAACAACAACAATAAGAACGAGCGCATCAAAATAAAACAAAAGCGAAAGCAATGCAACACAATAAAAGAAAAGCGGTTCTCGGGAATGGCAGCAGCAGCAGCTGCTTGCCGTTTTTGTGGCAGAATGCGGAACAGGTTGGGGGAGGGGTTGGTTACAAAGCAACACAAAAACACAATTTCCAAAATATTAGCTGCAACAGCAACATATTGGCCCACATGCGGAGCCACGACCTAAAATGAATTTAAATTCTCAATGGTCCCCAAAAACCAGCCAGCAAGAAGAACAACAAAACAATCGCCATCATCACCATCATCATCATTATCATCTTGAATGCTGTTTATCACGTTGCACCGATATAATGGCTATGCAATTTCGTAAGCAAATCGACCATGTGGCTGCATTCCTATTTGTGTGGTTTCTGAGTGTTCCTTAAGAACTGCATATGGCAATTTGTGGTTTTCATTTTGCTAGCTTCCTATTTTCTTGAAAACAAATTGGCCCAGCAATTCAATTACAAACTGACAAGCCAATTGTGCCACATTCTAATATCCGTTTTGCTTGCGAGCGACTTTTATTACGCATACGCAACGTGTTGCTGGTCCTTGGGCGTTGCCACAATTTGATTAACTGCTTCAACTGGCTTTCGATTCGCAATTTGAAGCCTCGGGCACTTGAAGTCACACGTGTATGGGATTAAGTTCAATTTAATGTTTGATAATATTTTTGTTATAGCACTTAAAAAATATAGAAATCACGTTCCCTTTTTCGCAAAACTATAAAGCAAATGAAAATTTATATATACACTTTTATTGCCTGCTTGGACACGCGATTTCAATTTTTTTTTGTTATTTTTTACTTGAAGTTCTTTTTGGATTTATGACTTAGAACATGCCTTCAGTGTTATCTAGAGGGCGTGACAAGATATAGGCGTGCCTTGGGTCAAAGTTCATTAAACTCTGAGGACTCTAAAAATTATTTTTCTTTTCGCGCCTGAATTAGTCACAGCCACGCCTTTTTTTGTAATTTATTACTTAATACTCTATTTGCCAGCAGACCGGATACAGCAGAAAATCAAGCTGCCCTATCGAAGGGACAGAATCAACGAAAAGTGTAAAAGTTTCGGACATTTCAGACACTGCACATACGAAGGCAAATTAAAGTATCAGTACAGGGTTTCCCCACTACAAAGTTATCATAGAAACATAAATGTTGCCCATGGGATCACTGCATAACTTGTAATAAGGCTTTAAATTAACTTTATTCATTTTATTACAGCTCGGTGTCCATTGTAAATTGCAAATGCATATACCCGTTATATTTGTATATACTACAGGGTATACAATAATAGTATAAATAAAAAGTTATCCCTTGATACTGTCCCTGTACTACAGGGTATTCGACAGTCAAGAGCTCTGGCGTTGGTGCGACTGTGGCCGCTTTTGGTGACTCTGTCACATAATTATAAACGTTAATTTCACGTTCACAGTCCATTAGGGATAATTGATGTTTTTGCAACATTTGTGGTAAATTACATTTTGATGTCCTGACTCGCGAAGGGTCCCAAATAAACCAAAAAAAAAAGAAGAAAAATAAAATAAATAAAAAAAATACACAGAGTCTGCAATAACCGGCGACAAAATGTCGGCTGGCACGACATCGCTTTAATTTAACCGTCATTTTGCGAAACGGTCACGAATTAGTTTGATTGATTGTTTTAACAATAATAATTTGGCTTTGGTTATTTGGGCAGGTTCTCATAAATGGCACAAAGCGCCTTCCAATAATTAATGCAATTAGCAACGCTGAGCAGAGCAGCAGCAGATGTTCAACAGGAATCCGTATAATAGTGAATACATAATAATTGCCTGCGGCAAGGCCAAGCTTGTGTTCGACTTTGGCCTCTACTCGAAGGCGCCAAAGCGCAGCAGCTCCGTTGTGGGCCCCGGTCTCAGGCTGGCCAAAGAGTTCTTCTGCAAACATTTAGAATTACAATTACAAGTTATTTGTGCAATATACGACAATTCCAAGCTCAAAGCAATGTGAGTGCGTGAGTGTGGGTGTGTAAGTGTTGGTGTGTTAAATATGTATGTGAGTATGCGTATGTGCGTGTAGTCATAGGGAATCCCGATTAAATTCAGCCTAAGGGACATGCCCACACAACACAATTCTATGCTAATTCAATGCCCATTTCGAACTCAACCTGAACTCTTGGGATAGTCATTTTAGCAGTACACTGAAGAAAAAAACTGTAACCAAGCCTTACCAAGATGAAAGTGAACAACAAGGTATCTTTGGTTAATTGAAATTATTTAAAAGTTTTCTTTGAGGTTAGTTAAAATAAATTAAATATAGTCAGTCTGTGATGTATACTGTGAAGGTCAATCTGTCCATTATTATTGTACAATGAATAATACAAAATGTTTATCCAGTTGAATATATAAAGATATATAGGGTCATCTGTGGGACACTACCTTCAAGCAAAATTCGAAAGGTTGAAAACCATTTCATTTACAGGACCACTTATTTCTTGTATGCACCATAATACAATATTAAATTGAGATCAAATATTTATTTTTTTATAAAACTTTTCCATTAACTTTATATTTTTCCCAAAGTGTAACTAGCATACATGTGTATGTGTGTGTGTGTTTGATTCGTCTGTTTGTGTATTTGCCAGAGGACGAGTCAAACAACAGGCAGAACAGCAGTCAAACAGCACGAAATGTCAATGAAGTTAATTTTCAGGAGACACACTCCCAGATACACATCCACGCACATCTGCACACACCCACACAGACACGCACTCAGCTAGAGGTTGACCGCAATGGACTTGAAGATAAGCGAGAGGACAGCGGACAAATACAACGGACAAGAGACAGCAGATGACTCAAGCGGCAAATAAGGGGACAAAAGCTGCACTGCGGTCCAGGAGCCAAGTCCCGCAAAATAGGCAAGCTCAATAAACTTGCACGTACAAACACACACACACACACACCCACACACACACACACACACATTTACACATAAACACCCTTGAATAGAGCGCTTAACGGGCGGTGGTTAACGGAACCTATCTTCAATTGTTGCCCGCCTGGCAAATGGCCAACGGAAGTTGGCTCATTTGCCGCTAATTTCAGGCATTAACGGAAGTTGTGCACGTTATTTTGAGTAACCACCTATAATGTTGAACCTCAATCGCTACGAGCAATTTGTAAACATTTATGTTTGTCCCAATATGTTTAGAATATTGATAGATATATGCATCTGAGTTGTATTTGTTGTACTACTGTAATCCAGACTGTTTTTATTTTAAATAAAAAATGTTGATACAAATTTTCAAGTAAATGCAATTAAATGAATCGATTAATGTTGTATAACATTCTAAGACCATAACATTATATAACCAGTAGCATCACTATTTATCGCCCAGATGTAATAAGGTAAGGATGATAATTGAACCTAAATTTATAAAACTTTTTTATAACTTGTATATAAACTTTTCACCAGCATTTAATTATTTTCAATTAAAAACTACATTAATTTAAACGCTTTCAGAGTTTTGAACTGCTGCAACATAATTTGGAACTCGCGTATCTAACAGACTCAAATGTCGTCGACTAATGGATATCCTGCAGGCAGAACTTAGTTAGTGTATCGATCAAAGGGTTGTATTTAAATATTTTAATTTACATAAAATGTGTAACCTATAAATAAATTCATATGTTTACACATTTATAAATTCCGAAACATGATATTGAACCCAATATAAATAAAGATATAAATAGTTGGATCAAATTAACATGCTTAGAATGGCTTGTATATAAATTTATTGCCGAGGTAAAGGTATTTATAGATACTCAAATTTCAATGTTTGGCACAGCTATCGCTTAATCAACTAAATCCCACAACGTTGGAACGTTTAAATTAAGTAGATGATAAGCGTATTGATTAACATATCGAAACAAGCAGAATACGATATGCTCTTATTTTCTTCCGGTACTTTTAAGTGCCTGGCCCCAATAATTCAGTTGCCGCTTTATTTGCGACCCTTTTCAACAAAGCATTCACAACAATACAAATACAATTGGGAAAGTAAGAGGAATTGGCATGCTCTGGGTGTAATTGATATCACGTCAGCCATCCGATAACCCAGGACCAAAATGGCAATGAAAAGAACGATTGATACCCACTCCCAAAGGCCATTCGCTTGGTTACTATTGAGAGCTGTAAATAACATGTTCATCATTAAATTATATAGTATGTGTTGTGCATGTGTATTGTTTGCATAGTGGGCGTGTGATGTTTGTTGAAAATTGTGTTAGAAATTTAGAGTGCTAAAAGTAGTCATGGTTAGCTTGATAGCATTTCCAAAATGTCGAATATCGTGCGAGTTGATTTCAAAATATCAATGGTACCCAGACACCCATTAAGTATGTGGGTGTGTGTCCCAAGAGCCAAGTCAAAAGGCCAACAAGTTAAAGTCACAATAATAACAACAACAATGGCAAGTAAAAATTGTAAAGTTAACACAGAAAAAACACATATAAACACTTAGAATAGAAAGAGGTGGAGGTTGGGAGAAAGGTTGAAACTTAAGGAAAAATGGCAAAACGACAAGATAAACAGTGGGTAAGGTGTGTCTGTGTATATATGTGTGTGTGTGTGTGTGCACATGGAGATAGTGAATGGTTTGTAAAAGCAACAACAACTACAATAACAGAAAAACCAGCAATGACAAAACGCAGCAAGGACAATATGTCCTTGCCCTGCGTGCTCGCGCGTGTAAGAGTCCATGTAACCACAGAGATTTTCTTACATTTTGCCTTCGCACTCTGAACACAAGCATTCAAAAGGAGACGCGGAACGTATACGTAATATTGAGTATCATATTATCCCCGAAGTGTGTCATGTAGATTGTTTGTTTGCAATTGCGAGGTATCTGATAGTACATCATGTTGTGCAACACTTTTTGCGCAGTACAATGATAACAACAACAACAACAACAATAACAAAAAGCAACGAAATAACAGCTGCCATGCCAAAGGGAATTGTTCAAACAATGACATTAAGCCACGAGCCAGAACTGGCCGGAACATGGCTGCATCCCGGATGAGGTGTGGGCGTATGATCAAATATAGTGTGTGTGTGTGTGTGTGTGTGTGGCATCGTGGGTTCAGGTGCAATACATTCAACAGGCGGAATTACAGTTCATTTTGCGTTTTCTTTCGCATCCTTCGCACACAGTTAACAACAACAACAACGACAACAAAAAGACACTGAAACAAACCACAATGTCAGGCGAGCCAGCGAGCACAAGAGGCGCTTCAACGACTGTAACATTTATGAAAGAGACAAAGACAATGGAAGACAGACATGGCGAGACAGAGAACGAGCGTGAGATAGATTAAGAGAGAGAGAGAGAGAGAGAGAAGGAGACAACAATGTGCAATGTGTTTTCATTACACACATCTTGTTTATTTCTGTGCATGAGTTTAAAGAGGCGCAACAAGGCGAACACGGAACAGCAAATAAGTTAGACAAGTCGCTTACCTCGCCATTGACTGACAAACTTAAGAGTTTGGGGAAGGCGCCTGAATTGCATTGCGAGCGAGCGAGCGAGCGAGCGAGCGTGCTGGACACCAACTAAATCTATGCTAATCTATATATAAGTCTGCTCGCAGGAGTTGTGGCGCACGTGCTGAATGCCGTGCAGCGAGCAGGTTGAATAGCAGCGTCGAGTCGCAAATCTCTGTAAGAACACCACCAGAATCATAATCAGAATCAGCAGCCGCATTAACAACTATCAAACGCCTCAAATGGCATCGGCAATCTTCCTTTTAAACGTTCAAGAAGAGGACTTCTCGTACAAGTTCGAGTTAAATATACCTTTTTAATATGAACGAAATGATTTTCGACTGATGTTACAAATACACATACAATGTTGCGACTTGTTGTGATCATTATTGTTATTACTTTTTTTTTGATTTTTCAGTGAATAAATGTATGATACCAAAATGTTTTACAATTCTTGTAAAGCTGCCAATTTAATGAAACAATATGTCAATAAAAAAATGCTTTTAAAATGTAAAAAATTTACATGAATATCTGTTTGAAATAATTGTCAATTGTTTTCTCCATATTCTGCTCTTAAAATATACATACCATATTGTGTTAACATTTTTATAGTTTTGTAAAAATAAGAAATCAAATAGATCAAATCAGGTTATACAAAAATATAACAATAACATTTTATTATATACCCGTCTTTTTTATGAAACCAACCTGTCTCAATTAAAAAAGAACACGTCACGAACACGAAAAACAGTTTGACACAAAAAACTTTGGGTTGTCGCACATAGCACAACTGAATACCCTTTATAACTAGTGAAACGTGCATTTGCTTTAATGCGTTATTCGAGTAAAAGACAATGATTGCCCTCATTCAACAGACGCATCGGGAGTTTCCGCGCACACTCACTTTTGGACTTGGCTGGCGCTGACCCGCTTAAGCAGACATCAAAAATTTATTCATTATATTTATTAATTTAACGGAGTTGACGATGACGTTGACGGATGCGCCAAGCGTTTTATTTATGCTGAATTATGAGGATGTCGGGCTCTGCCAAAGCGCTAAGTATGCTCTTCTATTTGCCAGACATGTGTGAATGCTAATGGCAAGACCTACGGTTGGGCAGGATGTGGGGGGTGGGAGTGGAAACGGAAAGAGGCAGGACAAGGTAAAAACTCGCTGCATTTTTATTTTTTCATTTTTGCTTCTCATATTCATTAAATTTGTAAATTAATTTTGTCGTTCGTTGAGTTTTGTTTTTGAAGCATACAGAAGTAGTTGGGGAAAGACCTGAAGTGGGCAGCGGGGAGCGTGGTGCATAATTCATAAACAGCTTTTAGCATCGTTCAGCCCCACAAGAAGACAAAATGTTGATGAAAAAAACATAAACGTGTCGCTGAGCTTGCCAATGAACGAGAGACAAATATGGAGAGAGTGAGAAAGAGCTAGACGTTTTCTTTTTCTTTTTTTTTTTTTGACATGATTGTGACGCGAATACATGACAAATCCCAGCAAATGAGAAACCAAACAAAGTACCGCAGCTCAGCACAATTGGTCCAGAGGGCTGGACAAGAACTAACCTGTGACTTGGAGCGCATTGTGGGCTGATACTTGCGGCGTATCTTGCGGGGACAGCACATGCACAGGAGGCGCACAAAAGCTCTGAAAAAGAGGCCAAATCAAATCGGGTATTAGATATATTGTATTATATATATATATTATAATGAGCCGCCGGTTACGTACCTGCGAAAGTCTCGGCTCCAGCAGGCATAGATCACAGGATTCATGCATGAGTTGATCCAGCCCAGCCAAGTCACAATTGCGGACACAATCTCCTCGTGCTCAATGCACTCAATGCAGAAGCCAGACAACAGGTTCACCACAAAAAACGGTAGCCAGCACACAATAAACACACCCATCACAATGCCCAGCGTCTTGGCCGCCTTCTTCTCCTTGGCGAACTTGGCCAGTTTCCGTGAAAGCGAAAAGTTCTTGCCCATATGCCGGTGTCTGGCCAGGCCATTGTTGTGCAGCGCCGATAGCGGCTCGTCGTCCGGCTCCTCGGGCGTGGATGTCGTTGTGCCCCCGCTGTGGTTATGATGATGGTGGTGCGAATGGGAGTGAGAGTGGCTCAGCGAGCCACCGCCGCCGCCACCAGAGACTTGATGTGTGTTGGTGGCGGGATCCCGCGTGGTGCCGCCACGATGAATGCGCAGAGTCAGCTGCAGTTCCCCGGACGCCATTAGCACCTGCTTGGTGCCGATCTTAAGGGAGCGCGTCTGGATGACCGCCGCGCGGTAGATGCGGCAATAAGTGAAGACCATCACCAGCAATGGCAGGTAGAAGGATATGGTCGATGAGAAGACCAGATAGCCCAGATGCTCGGTGAAGGTGCACTTGTAGGCGGGCATCTCACCATCTCTGGCTGCCCGCCACCAAACAATGGCCGGAAAACTGATCGCACTCGAGCAAATCCAAACGGCTGCGATCAGGCCAGCGGCACGCTTCACAGTCATCCGCATCGGATAGCTGAAGGGGTCCGTGATGGCCCAGTAGCGGTCCAGCGAGATGACGCACAGGTTCAGTATCGATGCGGTGCTGAAGAGCACGTCCAGTGAGCGCCAAATGTCGCACCAGTCGGTGCCAAAGAACCACGTGTTCTCCAGCACCTCGTACAGTGCCGAGAAGGGCATGACCACCAGACCCACCAAGCAGTCGGCCACCGCCAGGCTCGTGATGAAGTAGTTGGTGGCCGTGTGCAGGTAGCGCTCCCTGATGACAGCGAGGATGACCAGCGAGTTGCCGAAAACCGTTGCAAACGAGAACAGGAAGAGAAAGGCCAGCAGGCCAACACGATCGTTGGGCAGCGCCTCTAGAAACTCGGACAGATCCGGCTCCCGGGTGGTGCTGCCCGGCGCACCACTTGTCGTATTCAGATTCAACGCCAGCTCCGTGCTCGTCGGCGCCGCGTTGAAGCCATTGAAGTAGTAGAAGACATCCTCCGAGATGTTGTAGCTGTTGTAGAAGACCGGAGGGCGTGTCTGATTGAGCACATCGCCGCGCAACAACGCCAGCACGGGTGCCACGATGACAGACGCTGCCGCATCCGTTTCCGGTGCCGCCAGCTGGCGTGGCTCATCATTTCCCTCAGCCGTGGCCATGACGCCGGCTACAGCCTAATGTGATGATGTCGACACAATACCTAGTTCCTGTTCCAGTTCCAATTCCAGTTTCAGTCCCTGCAGTTCCAGTTCCACTCTCTGACGTCTGCGGCAGCCATGCAAATTAATAAGTCGCATTTTTGCGTCTGCGGAAAAAAGTCACGTGGGGAAGACAATTATAATTTGCATTCAGAGAGTTATTGCTAAGAACAAAAATAATTTTATTCTGCGAAAATGTAATCACGTAATCCTGCCAAGCCCCACCCATTAGTAGTTGCCTTGAAAATTGAGTTTAAAAATTTGCAGCTGATTTCCAGGAACTTCGCTTACGTTAACTTGTTGTGAATTCTGCTTTTAATGAATTTAAAATCATTCAATTAAAGTGTTGACTGACATCCGTTCCCGACACGTAACACATTTTAAAAGCACAACAGCTAAACAAGCATATTAATTAGAGACGTTCGCGCTTCTGTTCTTGATACTGTTGTTGCTATTTTTTGAGAGTTTTTTTTATGTAACAGACTCCTGGTCAGTGCTTCCGTTAGCATCTGATGCCACCTGCTCTCCGCAAAATGCACAATTAATTAACATGCAGACACGGTGACTGTCACCGCCTCCCACTTCCGGGCCAAGCAAGTAAACAAATTAAATTACATTTCAAGTGTCAGAAAGGACGGGAAGCTGTTGCCGCCGAGTATCCCCGCAGCGTTCGAAAACGGAAGTCAACAATTGCACAGCATTTAGCCAAGAGTCGCTGCTGGACCAGTCGAAAGTTGATTCGTCTGTTTTCACACTTTACAATAAAATCGTTGATTTTTAAACATTTTCTTTTATAATAAACGCAAAATTATGCCAATTGATGTGAGCGGTAAATGATCTGAGTATAATATTACTTTCAGCGTATTAATTTCATTTTTAAACGCAGCACTTTATCAAATTGTAGTACAAGTAAAAAGTTCCTTTTAATTTGACTACAAAATTTAAAATCAACCGTAATTTTATATATGTCTGTATATAGTCCTATCCAAAATTAAAAATGATAAGTCAAGAGGAAATAAGTTTTTTTGTTTTTCAATCAGAAAATCGATTTTTTGCATATTAATATAATATAATTTAATATTAGTATATTCTCTTTGCTTAAACATTTTGTGTGAAAGGAGGTTAAAATATTTATTTATTTATTTGTTGTATTTACCCGCTTTGAAAGATACAAGTTCTTTAAAACTTGTTGCCAACTTTGTTGGTTCTTAATAAACGGCCGAGAATTTTGCTGACAAAATGATTGAAATGGTGCGAATATTCGGTTGACTGACGATTGGATTTGGGTTGCGATTCACTCTACAGAGATTGAATAGGGACTAGGCAACCGAGCTTGTGGCTGTTGGCTGTCCCTTCAATTCACCCGAGGCAGTTGCAATTTGTCTTGCATTTCAAACGAACTGAGGCTAGGCATTTGTTAGTTTTTGTTTAGCTAGATTCCCTGGCTTTGTCACATCGTCCTGACTGTCAGCTGTTTTTGCGAGCTATTCATTTTAAGTCTGTGTGTGATTATCACCTGCCAGAGTGATAAGGCGATGCTGGCAAGCCAAATGTAGCCCTACACCTTCACTTGCCTCCTTCACTTGCCAGCCAGCCAGCTAGCGAGCCAGAAGTTTGCTCCTCATTTCCGGCGGATTCGCGTCGCCTGCATGCCATAAATTTTCCTGCCTGCCTGGCTGCTGTCGTTGGCTTATCTGTCCCGCAACCTCAGGCTTCCACCCTACCACTACCAATTTTTGCTGTCGTTATGGTTGCTTTCTTGGCAACAGTGGCAGCGTCTTTCGTCCCAACTTTGCCAGTTTTTCTGCTGTTTAGTACAATTTCCTGGCGCATTTCTCACGCACAACAACAACAACAACAACATCAAGAAAAATGTATAAATAAAAAAAGCTGCGTACATTTTTTCACTTACGATGAGCATGATGAGGCCGTTGATGTGCAGTAAGTCAAAATGTGAGCCAAGAGGAGCTCTGCATGCCCAAAAGTGTTGACTCTTCAAGTAATCTAACCACCGCCCGAAGAAACTTACCAACAAGCACAAAAAACACGCAGCCACATGAAAAACCAAAGAAAACAGCAGGAAAAGAGCTACCAAAAGCTAAGAATAAAGGCAAATTCATACGAAGTACAAACATGACCGCCCCCTTAATGTGTGTGTGTGTATGTATGGTGTGTGTGTGTGAGTGGGTGTGGGTGTGCAGCCCTGCAGCATTGTCCCCCGGCTGGCATGGCGCAACAATTTAATTGAGGCAACCTTAAAGCTGACCTCCACTTGGCACTGTGCCAAATCCGACCCTTTTTCCAGCAGTCTCTATGCAAATATCGTCGGGCACGGCAGCAATTTGTACATGTGCTTAAACCGTAGCGGCCCTTTCCACCGCTCCTCGTCGCTATCTCTGCTTTTTCGGCAGCAAAAGGCCCCAAAATGGTTAAGTCATTGAATAGCCGAATGAAAGTTTACCAAAATGGTTGCTGGCACCCATTTTAACGCACTGATTGCGAACCATTTTCGCTCACGCTTGCAATGGGTATTTCAATTCAGTTATCAACAGTGCCACGCTATAAATATAGTAAGTATCTCCATATGAAGTTGAACTAACAATGTTGCTTTTGATTAATTATTTTGTTTTTTTAATGGATCGGGTAGAGAAACACGAACACGCACAACTTACGACAGTGAAGAAGTACTTTATTAGTTTTTAGCATTCTTGACTAATTTTGGTAGACCCCGAATTGTTAATTATCGTCCGGCAAACATTGGACAAGGGCCTACATTGCAGTGAATCACATAGTTTAATTTTGATTAGAGTTCAACTAGCATAAATTCAAGAGTACTTGTCAAAATTAGCATTCTAATTAAATACAAATTAATAGCATTTGAAGTATGAAACTCCCTTTGCAAACATCAATGTGCTCTTGAACACTAAGAAATCTTGATCGACTCTCAATTATCAACTAATTATTGTAGATGCTAAATTGATTTGACGGAATTTATTAGGTTTACAATAGGCTGTTTATTAATTAACTTTAATCAACACCAATTATACCTACTCTAAATAGGCTCGGAACATTTGATGCTATGATATATGTATATCTATGTGATTTCTATATGAAATCACTGAAAGACTTTGCATTTATTATTTGTCTATTGTGCAGTATAATTTAATTTTTAATTTAATTTAATAAACCTGTGCAACAAAGTACAACAAAGTGCTTAGATAACCAAATTGTTTTGCCTACAAATATAATTTATATAAAACAAGATGTGTGAAAAATAAAATCAAAACTAAATGCAAACCAATATTTCGAAAAAAAAATAAAAACCCAGAAAAAAAAAATGCGAAAAGAAAAGTGTTAAATTGGCCTGAACATTAACTCAGCAAAGCTTGCAAAACATTAAAAAATATCTTGAATTTTGTGGAAAATATAAAAATACGCATTCGTTCATTATAAAATGTTTTATTTTAGACACATTTTGAAGAAGTATGAAAACATTATCAATTTCCAATTGAATTTTATGCGGCCGAGTGCCATTAAAGACGGCCTAACGCATTATATCTTAGAGAAAAGCAGCTGTCGTGTTCGGTTCAATTTTCAATTGAACAGCGATTGCAATTGGAGGCGAGCTGTATTGCCGAAATTTCAATGTCAGCTGAAAAAACATTCTTAAAATTCCACTGATACAAAAGCAACAAACGTCTGTCCGGGTCAGATGATATTGAATGTGGCCCTCCCTTGAGTTCTTCTTCTTCTTCTTCTTCATTTTGTCGCCTATTTGTTGAATTTTTCTGTAAACTGTAATTGCATAAAACAATTTCACTTCTCGCCTGTCGCATTGATGTCCTTTCAATTTATAAAAAATCCATTTTTATACCCTGACCCTATAAAAAATGGTTTAAAAAAGGTATAATGATTTTGTGCAAATGTGTGTAACAGGCAGATGGAAACATCTCCGATCCCATATATAAGTATATATATTCTGGACCGGGATCGCTGTCGAGTCGATTTCGCCATGTCCGTATGTCAGTCTGTTTGTCTGTCTGTCCGTCTGCGTGTATGAACTCGTCGATTTCAGTGATTACAAAAGTTAGAAAGCTGATTTTGAACTTTTTCATGTTTATTTCAAATGATCCATAATACATAAGATCAAGAATTTAGTTTCTATAATGGGTTCCAAGCACAGCAAATGAGTAAAGTGCGTGTATGTGGTATGTATGCATGTAAAGGGGTTAAAGTGCTTATAAAGACAGATTGCTGGGTTCAGGGTATCTGCAAGTCGTGCGGTCCCGACTAGAGCCTTCGCACTTGTTATTTTCTGTATTCTGTATTCTGTTTTCTGTTATTTTAATGTTATTCAAAGTGGCCGCCCGCTGTCCGTCGACACCTAACTGCAGATGAGTGCTTGTAGGGACTGAAATATAGGTGAAAGCTATTTTTATGACCAAACAAGGCGAACATCAAGGACATGCTCCCCAGATATTGGCAAGTTATATGCCTAAGCTATTTCGACAAGCCCTCACATATTTTTTTTAATACTCTTTTGGCAGCTGAATTTCCGATGCGAGTACATTCATTAATTTTATGCACTATCATTGAATTGAAATCGCTGCCATAGAATTGAATACGGCTGCTGCCGAGCAGGTAACCCAAGTTGTGCACTGACATTGAGCAACCTTTTTTTTCTGTGCGAGTTTCCTATGCAAATTGCCAGAGAGAACGATATAAGTAGGAGCCGTTATCAGTGCCTATCAGCGTCACCCACTCAGAGTTGTGCGATAAATCGTGCCTTAAATCTCTCAAATTGCTCCCCAAGCGTTTTTAAGTAAACGCACAAATGTCAGGCAAGGCAAGGCAAGCAAAAAGGCTCTCCAAGCCGTGTCAACAATGTAGGGGAATGGCAAAAGTAAAGGCAACGGCATTGGCGTTCAAATCTTGACAATCTTTATGTGAGCCAAGCACTCAAACTCGAAGTCCAAAAGAGTCGGTAAGGCACTAAAACGACGGTAAATATGTATTCCGAGTCGACTAGCCGAGCCGAGCCAAACTGAACTAAACTGAACTGAACTGAACTGAACTGAACAGAGTTGAGCTGTGTCTACAAATGGAATTTAATCACGCGTGCGTCGAGCTATCCACACAATCCGATGTTTGTTTTATTTTCGCCTTTGCAGCTTGTCCCTTTTCTGATTTGATAATGCGCTGCCGGTGCTAGTCCCTGGCGGTATCATGCCGAGCGCTGCTTAATTATGTCACAAATATTTACACCAAAAACCGAATGGCAGGACCTTTTGGGCCGCCAGTGTCGTGGCACGCAAGGAATTCAGCGAAAGCAAACAAACAAACGGCAACAACAGCAACAACACTCAACAGTCAGCCAAAAGAATCAACAATACAAGCCAAAATCAAATTAAATGAGGCTAACTCCAGCCCAACAAGCGGAAACGGAGAGCGCCTCGCATTTTTGCAGCAATCAAGGACAAATAAGGACGCTAGCAGCAGGAGCAGCAGCTACCAGGACAACTCATGGTTTTGCGAAAGTGGATTTCGTGATAATGGAAAGCATTAATTTTAGCCATAAACCGATGCGATTTGTTCTGTTTCTTGCAGCACATTTTTTAAAATACCCTCTAAGTGCGCTATTGGGAGTTTTAAAAATAACACACAACTGAATTAATGAAAATATCATCCATTACCTATAATTAAATTACTATACGATTTTAACAAATGGATTTTAAATCGATTAACAGGGTGCATTTTAGTCGTGTATAGTTAACAACGTAAAGTTACACTTTGGTCTGATTTTGCAGATTTCCACTGTCTTTTATTGTTTTTCGCTTGCGTGTCATTATTTGTTGGCGTTATACCTTTGGCATGCTCAAAGTTATTGACAACTCAGCCGGGCAAATGCTGGGAATTGGATAACACCGACTCGGACCCACGTGGGGACACGTTTAGTGCGCTTGTCACGCAATGAATAATGATTGGACAGTAACAACAACAGCAACAATAACAAAAACAACAACAGCTCACAAGAGCAGTGGGAGTTGGCCACCCGGCGCAATCAACGTCTGCCTCCTGTCAGTGCGCCAATCGAGCGTCCGTTAAGTGGCATATTGCTCATACGACATGTTGGCCCAACATGTTCGCAATGACAGACGTCACTATGGCCACTTCTCCACCATCAAGTGTCGTGTTTAATAATTAAATACTGTTGTTAATGCAAAGTTTGATTTAAATTTCTACTTACTGTAATTAGTTTGCAAGGATATATATATATATAAGGCCTACAAATGTAACAGACAAATTATATACGAATTTAACCTATTAATAATTCAATAAATCAATGGTTAGAAATTAACATTAACACACAATATACAAATTATATGAATAAAGCACAAAACAATGTTAGAAAGGTTTTATAGGCTACTTTACTTTATTTACTTCAACTTAAAGTGTGTTCAAAATAAAGCCTTTAAATTAAGGTAAGAACTCATCAGCCAACATTTGACATGCTTAGCAAAGCCTGTTTCGCATGGTGTGCATATAAAACACCTGAACTGTAATTTGGTCACATATGTATGTAAGTCTTGCACCCAATTATGATTATTATTATTGTTCACAAGTTCATCTTTCAGATCTGGCTGCTGGCTGAAAGGTACTACGCAAATAGCTCTTTTCATCTGTGCCCCGTGTAATTTACCCATCGATCCCTTTCCGCCTCACTGAACCACGCACTGCTGTCAGCTAGATTCACATTCTATATATAGTATGGTGGTATCCCTTAGGTTCGCTCTGGCTTGCTTTCATTTGAGGCACGCACGCACGCATTTCTTTGGATACCCCAAGGGCATACATATTTAAAGTTTTGTTTTTGATGAGTTCACATATGTTTTATTAACAGCGTACCAACTAACTATTTGGCCTCAATTCCAAACTTGACCAAGTTTGCGCAGCATCAACGGCAATAAGTTCAAGTTAAAGAGTATCACATCATTTGCGTGCAGGAAACGTTTCTGATTGCCAGCACCCTCTTAAATAATGTCGTAGCATATTTTTGAGTTTGAGCATCAAAAATTACGCTGGAAAATAAATTCAAGTCACATGCTCAGTACAAATTTTTGCCAGTCTCCTAATATGATAACAAAACAAAGTATGAATACAGTATAATCGAGAATTTAAGACTAATAGATACCAAGTAATCTCAATTCATTTATTATTTGTTATTGAACTGATATGGACATCATTTCTGACCGATCGAAAGCTTGACAACTCTATTCTGTTATTGCTGTTTCATGTTTACGTTGACTTGTATAAATATGCATAGATAATATTTATAAAAACTATATGGACCCTAAAATGCCTATTCTACCTTTATATGTACCATTTCAGCTGGCATTGTTGTTACAGGGTATAAAAACACATATACTTATAGAACTGAAAAAACATATAGTACAACTGGGCGCCATGTACGCGCATGAGTAAATTACAAAATGTCCAAGCTTCCGTCCTGTTTCCGCTGACGTCCAAGCACGTGTGAACGCAATAACTCCATTGCGAAACCATTCAACTAGCTGAGAAAATAATTTTGATATAATGACAAGCTGACAAAGTCACGTCGCAGCGAATAGAAGGCAAATTCATCAGCGAGCTAATATTGACTCAGGCACCAACACCCGCAACAGAGTCAAAAGACAAAAGCCACCAACAATATACCCCAGGCGACTCCACAGAGAGAGAGACGGAAAGAAAGACCATTAACATAGACCCCAAGCGAGCGCAGACGAGTCGGAAAACAAAGATTGGGCCGTCGCTTATTGACGGACGGTAATGATGTCGCAAAATAGCCACTTATATATTTTTATTAGTAATATGCGTATATCTATTTTGATTACATGGCTGTGCGAAAACAATTTTCCAAGCTATAAGTTATGTTAGGGAAATTGCGCATACGCCATGTGTGCGAACGTAGCCCCATGACTAATATGATTTACACAACAAATGCCACGCTTAAAATCTTTGCCACATCATTTTTTCCCACACGCAAGTCTTTCCAACACGTAAAGTAGTGGCAATAATGCAGTCTAGGAAGCCAGACCTGACCATTTGCACACAATCTCCGAGCCCAAGTTTATCGTATTTATGGCATTTAATGTTGTTGTTGAAATTTCTTTTATATATTTATATACATATATATATATATATATTTTTTTTTTGTTTTTAATCTAGACTTTGTGTGACAGCTCAACAGAGTGAGCAACTAAAATTGTGGAGTTGGACTTGTGTTGGGGCTTTCGAGTGACATTCTAATCAACTGCACATTAGCATGTTGAAATGGGCCAACATGCAACTCATTTTCATGCTTCGTCAGCCTCGTGGCCTGGCTGCCTCAATGCCTGAATGCCTGCACTTGATTAAAGTTTCATTTATCGCACTTGCTGCTGCTGCTCCTCCTGCTGCTGTTGCTGCTGCTTCCGCTCCTGCTGTTTTTGTATTTGATGCACAATTTTATAGCTAATTAAGTCACAAAATTAACATTAAAAGGCAATCTAGCACAAAAGTGCAGCCATTGCTACCGCGCTTGACATTTTGCCAAACTAAACTTTTATGTGATAACGGCCGCGAACATGCATCGCTTCTAGATTACCTGGCTAGAACCGTTCAAGCCAAGTATATATTTTCATTTCAGCTTAATTAGCTAAGGGAAGACAGCACACACACCCCAGTTCAGTCTCATGCACACACATATACACACAGAAACAGACACCTGTAAGCTTGCAAACGAGACGCGCACAAAAGCAGGCGACAGTTTTTTTTAATACATTTGGTTTTCTACTTTTTGCTAGCTGGCAAATATAAATGAAACACGGCAAAACACATTTTAGAGTGCCTGTTAATATTATTATTTGTGGCTTGATTTTTATGCCAACTCAGGCCTGAATATTGCGGCGTATGCAAATACGCAAAAAAGTAAAAATAAATTTCAAGGCATACACACGCACACATATATACAAAAACATTATTCAAGCCAGCTCCAAATGCGAAACCTGCAAAACATGGCGTACAAAAGCCAATGCAGACCATAAAAAAAACTTCGCTGGCCAAAAAGGTAAAAATTAGAAATATAAATAGACGGACAAAAGCGCTGAGCAAAAACAGCAACGCACAACAGCAAGTAAGAAAGTTCCACGGAACATTAACCGAACCCGCAATACGCTGTTTTCATCATAATAATAATTGCAAAAAGTTTGAAAAAAAAATCTTGTTTTTTATGTAGAGAAACTTTTTTATGTAGCTATACTATAATTTTATTACTGATTTTGTAGATTGAATATAAGACAAAACGCAGTTGATTAAATTAAAAACCAATTTGCTGACTTTTAATCCTTGATTCTAACACAATTACTGTACAAGTTTTATTTAAAAATCTTATTTCAAGACAATTTTTTAAGGGCAACTTTGTAAAAATTTGGAATGTGAATTATTTTTTTTAGTCTACATCATTTGAAATGATTTGTCCGAGATATGCAGAGAATCTACAGAATCTATCGTAATTTTTCAAAAAACCAATACACTCTTTAACCTAATACTAGCAGAGTATTAAAAAGGCATAACCAGCAAAAACTGCTTGCTGAGCCTATTTGCGATCATGAAAATGTGAATTTAATTTCACTGCTATAATTTGCAGTAAAAAACATAATTTAGCCAGCAAGGCAGCCAAATGCGAAATATGTGAAATCCTTGCCAGAAAGTAATGAATTCAAATACCTGTGCGACGCGCCCAACCAGTTCTGCCGCAATGCGGGCGCCCCACAGGCGGCAACGCTCAAAAGTGTAAGCCACACACATACACACAAACACACACACACACACACTCATACAGAGACCGACAGCAGCAACAAACGGCTTGAGTTGTTTACTCGTCCTGCAGCCGCTGCTTGTGGATTGTCATTCAAATCTGTCGTGTTGCCCCGCGGCGGCTGCTTTGCGGCTAGGTAGGCGTTGCGAATTCGTGGGCGACCGAGGGGCGGGGCTGTATTCGCAGAAGCAGCACGCTGCAAATTGTATTTGCGACAGCAATTTTGAGCAATTTGCGATTAACAGCTGTGGGTGTGCTTGTGTGCGTGTGTGCATGTCATTCATTATTTTCAATTTTTCAATTCTCAAACTTTTTGCAGCTACTGTTGAATGCGTGCATGTGCAGACAGACGGCTGTGTAGTTGAGATTTGTTTTCCTTGCCGCAGCCAATTTTCGTAAATATTCAAATTTATTATGAATTTCATTTAATTTTTTTTTTTTTGCCGCTTACACTTCAGCCCCTGTTGGACAAGATAAGTTGAGTTTAAAACTTTTGCAGGAGTTGGTTTCGATTGGATTTGCGCAGCAGCCACTTCGATTATTACATGTAAATTCAGGTTGTTTTTTCTTCCTTTTCTTTTTTTTTTTCAATTTGTATCCGTCTGCAGTTGTTGCTGTCACAAACTTTGTTGTTGTTCCTTGGCCAGTTTTATATTTCAGTTCTGGCGGCCGACAGAAAGTCAATTAGCGCAATTGAACGACCAGTTCCTGGAAATGCGAAAGTTTCCAAATTATTTATTGGCCCCGTTATGCTGTTCTATAAGCCGGACAAATTGTTAAGTGATGGCACGTGCTGAGATTTAGAGACAAAATATTGAAACGTGTCTGGGATCAGCTAGACAAGGTTTCAAACGAGCCCCAGGGATCAGATAGTATCAGCGAGCTCGAAACTTTTTGTTGAAAAAACATTTCTTATGATTTATTCATGCAGTCTCACAGCGAATTCAGTTAAAATTCGATGTGTTGGCAACACTCTCGTGCTCTTCACAATGATTAAGCGGATTTGATCGAACCTCTGTGGCAACTTTGTATGTATTTCATGTAGTTATCAATTTGCTTTAGCTGACAGCGGCAAAGCACACACATTTCTCTGGCTTCAATCCTTTTGGCCAAATGCCCATAAAAGAAAACCGTTACATTAATCATTTCCAACCGACAGCAGCGACCGCAGCAGCAGCAGCAGCAGCAGTAGAAACTGACTGTGTCAAGGCGCTTTGTTGTAGGCTCTTCCTGCAACCTGTCATAAGTTATTAACAAGAAGAGGTTGAAGCCAGCCCACATACGAGCAAAGCAATTCACAAAGTGCTGTCACGCGCCTACCGCCCACAAAGAGACCCTCCTCGCCTTTTGGCTTTTGCAAGTGGAATATTTTTAGCGTCTGTTACATTTGCAGTTCGTTGGATGAAAAATTTCAAGTTCGCTGCATTTTGGGGTAGACGACGACAACACTGACATACCCCAAATAATGACCGCTCGAACACAATTTGCTGGCACTGTGCCAAGGACGCTGACGTAGCTCTTGTGCCTGACAGTTCATTGGAAGTTTCATTAGTGTTACAAGTGTGCCGCCATTGAGACGGCAATGACGGCCAACTCGTCGCGTAGACGATGACCTTATATAAAACCCTAATGGACACACGCATATAACATCAGCTCCGGTCAACTGCCCTCTTCAGGCTTCAGTCAGACTTGAAAAATCACCATTGCATATTTTTCCAGGCAGATGGCTGATTTTAATCCGAGTAGTTATGGAAAAAAGTTTACGTGCATATTTTTGTAAATACAAGCCATTTACAATGCTTTATCGTCCTTCTTTCATTTGATTTTTTCATTGTTCATTGTTTGAGCTCACAAAGCAATAATAATATTGAATATCAATATAATATTGAATAGCAATAAGTAAAAACGAATACCAATAACCAGTAATAATGAAAATCATCTTTGACTAATACCTCTAAAAAATAATAATAAAAAATTTCGCATTGCTTTCTGTATGTATTTTTATTAAAAATATTTTTTGATCAGCATGTTATTAAAATACTCATAATCTACACACACACAAAAAACTATTTGTAATCTGAAAAAGTGGGATATTTGATTTTATTTATTGTTTCATTTGTCATCCAATGAACTGCAAAATATATAGATTTGAAACTATTAAATTATTAATTTATTTATTGTTTTTATTGGAAAAGTTTAAAGTCAACAAGTTTCCACAACTTTCAACGAATTTAAAACCATGTGTGGCATCAACTTTGAACTACATCAACGTTATCCAACCTTATCCACGGCGGTAATGGGTGAAACATTTTAAGTGTCCTCCCGCAACACACACGACGCATACTCAAACAATGTTGCACATTGGCCCACTGTTTATAGTTGTTGTCATATTGTTATTGTTGTTGCGGTAATTGCACTTACGCTGCTTTATGGACGGCAACAATCGTAAAACATGATGTACATCATGTTGGTACTTAAATGTATCCCGCTTCCCGGTTCTGCCTCGAATTTCGACTACTAACTGGGACAGTTTAGTGTTTAATTTCGGGTTTTTGTACTGTCCAACTCATTCTGTCTCTTGCTCTCTCTCTCTCTCTCTTTCCCCTTATTTGTGCTTTAAGCTATGCAACTGATTTTACGAAAATTGTTGAATTGTTGCGCTGGTTAGGCAAACTTGTGGTTGTGTTGTTTCTTATTTGCTTTAAGTGGAACACAAATGCCACATGTGGCACAGTGCATTAAACACACATTCATGTGAGTGAGTGTATGTGTGTAGTGGAAACGGAAATGTGTTCAATTTTCATTGTTCTTGTGCGGGGCCTACTGTTAAAAACTGAATTGGAATTGCATTTGCCGTTAAAAACAACAAAGCAATGCGACACAAATAAATTGTGACAATTTACAATGGCACAGTGTGTGCCAGAGTGTATGTGTGTGTGTGTGCGTGTGTGTGTATTTTTGGACGGTTTAACCGTCTCATTATTTTTGGGGTCTGAGCTCAGCAGGTCTCTTCGTAAACAATTATTTCTGTGACAAATGGATTCCCTTTTGTTTTATTGAAAACATGTTCAGGCCTCACACACACAGACACACACACAGACACGCATATTTGCACCCATTTGCACATACACCACATGTGAGCCACATTGTTGGTTGGCAAACTATTTCAATTACATCTGTGCGGCTGTTGAGGCCTCCACGGAACACGGCATTTCACCTGTGCGAAACCTAACACCCTGCCCACATCCCAGGTTACATCTCTTTGTTTCTCACTTACTTGTGCTGCGACAGCGGCAAGCACAACTTATTCCAATAACAAGCGTAGGCTGTGCATGTATGCGTGCGTGTGTGTGTGTTAGTTGTGTTTGTGTGCCTGAACTAAGGCATTTCCCTTTGTCCCAGCATTGAAATATTTATATGCAAATAAATAGTTTAGCGAGCTCGCAGCTTTGGTTGTGCTGTCATTCAGCGCAATGTATACGCACGTTTGTACATACATGATTGGGGGCGGAATATAATGGGGCGTGTCTAAAGCCAAGTCGTAAAACACACGCTTACACACACCCACACACACACACACACCACCGCGCTGAAAATGAATACCCCAGTTTGGTGTATTATTACCCGTTAATTGTGCGTGGCATTTAATTGTTAATATATCGCCCCAGTTGCGGGTACGCCTTATAATACCCTGTACCCATACAATGCGTCATACAAAATGATAGAAATCTTATTTTATTATGTGTACCCTCATAATATTTTGATGCGTTTCTTATCTTTAGCGTTACGAGCAATAGTGTGGATGCACACAACAATAAATTACAATGCATATCATTTAAACTGGCAGATAATTTTGTTTAGCCTAAGATTTACCTAATAAAAAAATAGTGATATGAGATAAACATAAGAATTATGGTATCGTTTTTTGCTTTTATTGCATTCTTCTATTAATATTTTTATTCCTTAAAAGGATTAGAAATATGTCTTCTGATAGAATTTCCCTCGCATTTTTCCCGATCCGACCATGCGTGTATACATACAATATATATAATGTTTGTGAATTGATGTCTTATTTAGTTAATACGAAATACAGAAATTGCTTTTCAGTTTCTTGTTAAAAATGAATTGTAGTTCAACAAGCCGCAGGGTATAATCTGGTCTAAAGCATTACTGTGGTTGTCATAGCCAGTCTTCTTTAATGGCAATCAAGATAAGAGACTATATATTGCGCTAGGTCATGCGTTGTAGGAAAATATTACTTGGCAATTAGATTTAATTAGTTTGCATTTTAGATATATTCGCAAGTGCGTGTATTCTAACAGAATCAGAAAATCAATAAATGCCACACGATGTGGGACAACATAAACACACAATACAGAGCATTGTTATACTAAATGCTTATCTTAATTGATCAAATATCAAGTTAGCTTAGCATAATTCCCAGCGCTATAATTTAGGCTCAAAAGCAAGCCAATGCACATATGTACGTTTGCAAAACCAATCTCAGAACATATGCGATCCGAGAGGATGTAATTGAATTTAAATTGCAAAATTCACTGATACAAAGCGCATTTAAAGGCCAACCGGAAATTCAAATATCAATAAATATTTTAACACTATAAAAAAAAAAGCATTCTGCATAACTAAAGCAAAAAAGGCTGTAACAAAATTGTTAAATAAAGTCCTATTTGTGTTTCGTAAATCAATAAACGAAATTACAATTAATGGCTATAAAAGAGCTGACCAAGCTAACAGGAGTAAATACAATATTTACATTACGTGATTTGTGATTGACTTCGATATATGTAATTAAGATTTTAAATCAAAAGATAAGATACGAGAGATTTAACAGATACAAATAAAACATTTTTTATGAAAGCTAAGCCAAAGTACAATCGAATATGTATTACTTTATCCGGCTTAGGTATTTGAGTCGACGTGGATGTTGTGTTGTGCGAAAGCTTTAAATCGCAATAAAAAAAATTATTTACATCCGTATTATCCTTTCAAAGAAAGAAAAGCTCTTCATACCGAATAACTTACTTTATTTGTGGCGAAAGAAGTCAATGTCAATAATAGAATGGTATAATTTTCAAAAGAAATTAATTCAAATGCATATCCAATAAAACCTTTAATATTCGAAACCAAAGGATAACATTTTAGCCATCACCTTGGTAACATTAAAGTATGTGTAATTCGGCGGCCCACGCGAAAAACAATTTTGAGAAAGCTCATGAAAAACATGCATTTGCATCTGAAGTAAATATGAGCTAGGTATACTGAAATTGCGCATAAACATAGTTACGCTGTTGACTTTCATTACCTTGTGCAAATAGAGAGAAAGTCATTAAAAATTTTAATGAAGAAACTTTTTTCCTTTTGTTTCCGGCTTCATCATCGTCATCGTCATCTTTAACAACGTTGTCATTGTCGCCACCGCTTTAATTTTCTATTTAAATTTTGTTTTGTCTGCAGTTCTTCGCTATATGGTCGCATATTTTGTTAATAACAAGCAAGTCAAGCCCAGCCAAGTCAAGGCAATCCCAGCAGAGCTGAGGAGCGCCAGCGACTACTGGCCAGAGCTCTGGTGCCACTTGCCTGGTGCGTCGTGCCTGGCGCCTGGTATATGATTTATTAGAACGATAAAATGATTAAATTAAAATTGATTTAAATAAAAAGCAAGAGAGGCAGCCTCGGCCAGCAGCAGGCAAATGCTGTCGACGACAACTAGCAGCACTCTACCTGACACCCGACGAAGCCCCCTTCACATTTTCTTGTTTTGAGCCACGATAATTTGCCTGTTTTTCACAGAATTTTATTTCTGTCAATGCCAAAAGTTGGCCCAGGGCCACAGCGTTTGCTTAGACAGCGCCCCAGCCAACACCAAGAGTGAAAACTTACTAATTTATGCTAAATAGTCAACAACGCAGGGTCTAGAGCCATTGCCGTCGTACAACATAGCGTATGATTAACCTAAATGTTGCCGCCGTCGACTTGCCGTCTGTCTTGCTGTCAAACGTCGGTTTACATTCAAAATGGGACAACTACAAAATAAATATAAAAAAAAATAACGCTCGAGGCATTAAGTAGCCGTTGAAAAGGTTTTCTGTCCCAGTGCGTCCTTGTGTGCTTGTTATTTGTAAATTTGGCCCATTCAAAAAGGCCAACTAATTTGACGTGCAATAACACTGGCCCTAAATAACAGGCAACACAACAAACTTTGGTTAATTACCTTCAATATTTTAAAATTTTTGCGAATAAACAAATATATCTTCATTTAAATTGTTTAATTAAACTTCCCAGCATGTTGAATTCTGTTTTATAGTTCACATCTGTCAGATGTGTTTAAGAAAACTCTGCAGAAATAAGCCCAAATTCATTTTCACATACTTTAACCCACGCACCGTTTGCAGGCTGCGGCTCCTTCCTCTGGGGGATTTCTGCTGCAGCACAGCAGCAGCTCCTGTTGGCGTTTCTACCGAATGCAATTTCTCGTTTCACTGCCTGCTGCTGCTGTTGTTGGTATCTTTGTGTTGTGGTTGCTGTTGTTGGTTCCGTTGGTATTTTAGGTAATTTTTCTTATATATTGGTGTTGGTATCCTGTCGCTTGTGCTCGTGTGTTGCTTGTTACTCGCGTTGCGGTCGAAATTGAATTTCACTTGGAAAATATATTATGCATGATTAATCACTTAACGAAGGAGTCTTTTAACGAGGTGGCAACAGGAAAGCAACCACACTGGGCAAACGTTAAGTGAAATATTCCTTACTTATTCACTTTAAGTAGTTTTATTATTAATTGTTTGTTCAAATATATATTTGTTATCTTTAACTTCGAAAGTGGTGACCATTACATCAACGAAAAGCCATCATGTCTGCATTCCAATCAAATAATATAATTACATTTTATACGTGAAGGAAAACTATAAAATTAAAATTAAATAAAAAGTACCTACTATTTCAAGCCGAATATCATTTATTCACTATAGATCTTGTATATAATATTAATATTAATTCCATAATAATCGCGATTTTTTACGTCTGCCATAGAAATTCTAAATATTCGATTTAAAGGCATTTAGAAAATAAATTAAAAAAACACTCTATTCCATTTCATTTATTTTCAAAATATGTAGATTTGTAGCAAATGTTCTTGGATTATATTGTTGGAAATAAAAATATTGGCACCACTTTAAACAATATTTGCTTTTATAATAGTATGTTCAAATTGTTTTTTTTTTTTATATTTATTTTATTTTATTTAATTTTAATTTTAAAATTTAATTTTTCTTTTTTTTTGTGTGTGTTTTAGCATTAATTGACACCTATTACACGAATATTATATTTGTTTAGTTACAGTTCAATTAGCTTAACGGCTTAAGTTTCATTTGCTCAGTCGGATGTGATGCGAATCCATTCACAAATATTTGGCAATCGCGAACCAAAGGCCAACGCGTTCTGAACGTCACTGATGTAACTACCGCAAGTGAATAGCTTCTGAAACAACGCGAAACTTGGCCAAAGCGGCGGCGACAGGATATGCCACGACAACGACTAACGGTGCCGACAGCAGCGCGGACAACGACAACAGCGACGGTGTTCGGCTTCGTGCTTGGCAATGAATGACGAGCCCAAACATTTGCTGCTATAAAAGAACCTCAAATCGAGGCGCGCACCAAACACGAGGACGATGATGGCAGTTCAGCCTGCAAGAAGCTACCATCGTACAGCTCGCAAGGCAACACACACATAAGCAGACCGCCACATACACATACACACACATATATATTTATTGCAACAGCCTCTGTTCGCTTATGATAGCATATTTCTGTGCGCTGCGCTCGGCTTCAGCGCGCGCGCCGGCAAAACACACAGCTGACGAATTGGCGCCAAAATTCTGCCCGCCATTGCGCAGGCTTGAAACCGTTATACACTTGCTGCAGTCACTTCGTAGCACAGTTATGGCCAGGACCGTTTCAGCACAAAATTGCGCCTGATACTGAATTGTGCGTTGATTGGACGATTTAAATATTTAATCATGCAAACTAAAAAAATGTTGATAAGCGTTTACTCAATAGCTAATTCAAACAAGTGGGAACGCGGCTATAGGGCGTTACTGACTATACAAGTAATAATAATAATTAAAATAATAATAGTAATATAATATAATACAACAATCTGAATAAGCCAGTTATGCTTCACAGATATGCAACAGGTTCTGCTTCAAATTGCGCCAAAATTGTGAGAGGCCTATAATTCTGTAAGTGTATATTTAGCTGCATCTGAGCACAAGTTGATTGAGATGCTATAGTTCGACAATTGCTAGGCTGTCAGCAATGTATCGCAGCAATTGATTGATTGCGATAAGTTCATATTGACAAATTTCAAAAGCACACAATAATAGGTTGACGAACATTTGCATTTGTCCAATGCCCACCGTTCGATAATTTAGCACGTAGCAATAGCTCGTTTTATGGATGTTGGCACGTCGAATCATGACAGTATAGCTATTCACACTTTGTTTACTTAACAGGAACTCTAAACTTATTAATATCCAGTGGCAATTTATGTATTTACTACATACAAATGTTAATTATATGAAAATTAGTCAAAATATTGCAAAATTATCATTTGTTTTAAACGGTTTCATGAACAATCTAAACATTTTAAGTGCTTTTAATAATAAATTGATAATTATAATTTTATAATTTAATGTGAGCTCAATTCCTTCTGCTAAAATTCACAGCAAAATATGTGACATGAGCAAGCGCGCTGAACGGTATTTAAAAAGTTGTTAAACAAACTTTCAAATTAAATACTCTGGTGCTTAAACTGTGCAAATGCCTTTCACACGACACACACACTAGCATACTAGAAGGCAGGCACACACACACACACATAAAATGGAGGTGCAGCAGTATGTTGACGTGTGTAGCTTAGCAATTTACTGCTTTCTCTTCATTCTTTAGCGTTTATTGCATTTTGCACGTGTTAATGCTGTTTTCATTATTATGGCCATGTCACGACGCAGATGTGAAAAGCCCCAAATTAATATGCCACTGCGAGTCGCTTTAGTAATTAAACAGATGCAAAGCAAAGCTTGTCTACGAATATTATGAAATATACTCTTTTTTATACTTTAATGCAAAAGCAACTCTAACTCTTAACTGACTCTGACTCTTAACTGGGCAGAGCAATGATAAGCTTTTGGCCCCATTCTGATGGAAGTAATCACATTTAAAAAATGGGAAAAAATGCTTAACATTTTCGAAACCAATATATAAAAGTGCGTCGCCAGTAAAATATATAGTAGTCTTGACATTCGATGTGGTGTAACCAAATTGTTTTAAAAAATAAAGGAAATAATCCTACAGTGTGTTGTGTTTATTTTTAAATAATATTTGTGGCATTGATTAAGCATGTTCGATTTGTATATACCTTTGCAGTATATATTATATTTCTGTTCTGTAGGAGATGTCTTAAACGGTATCTAATCAAACCTGGCTTCTAACATATTAGCTCCCACAGAATGAATTATGCAAATGCCAAACTATCTTTCTAGTGATCAACAATAAGAAACAGTTCAAAACGTAAATTCAATTTTATGGAAGTCATAAAATTTCTCTACTGTAGTCTAAGAAATTCATTTTTCTTTTATTTTCATAGAGTTTTTAAACAAATTGATGCGCTTACACTTTGAACCTGCACTGGGGTTCAGTCAGTGGGAACTGCTGCAGCGGACTGAAGGAAATATGCAAAAATGCCAACAGGAAAACTGAATACAGAAAAGCAGTGTTTAACACAAATGAAATGGATTTAAAATGCATAACATCAATTATAAAAAGTTTTCTTAATTTTCTCAAGTTCATAATTCAAATTGAGATTCACACACACATGCAAGTTCTTTCAGAGGCGAGCAGCAACCGGCAGCAAGGACAAAAGGCAAAAACTTGCCAGAGCAAACACACACACACACACACACGCACACAGACATACACAAAAGTATGCGCACATGGTGAGCATTTGTTTATTCCTCGATTGCGTACAAACATTTGCATTTGCAAAAGACATGCTAAAAGCATTGCCATTGCCACCAGGACCTGTCTTCGCACAATTTGAATCCTTGCAGCTGCCATTGCAAATGTGTGTAAAAACTTTGCCCGCCCCTAGCTTCAGCTCCGTCTGCGTTCTGACGTTGCAGTTGGCATCTGGGATCCAGCAGGAAGCAGCTCGATTTTATATGTAAATTTTTGCACTTCTTCAGAAAATTATTTAAATTACTTGCAGAGAGTCAAAGCGCAGCTAAAATCAATGCAAGCGGAAGTGGATACAAACACAATGACGTCGCCTGTAACAGAAATAGCTTCAACATGTAGCTAGTGGCAAGTGCGGCCTTGGCCGCTTTTGCAGCCCATCAACCAAATTGGCAAATATTTGCTTAGAACCAGCTCAAACAATCGTAAATATGTGTTTTAGCCGGCACTTGGCAAGCGGCCAAGACAACCATCAATCAACTAAGCGGTTGGCTTTGTGGCTGATAATCCTTTAATATTATTAAATAATTAACACGCATTTGGTGGCTTGTTTATGATTTTGACACGAGCACAGCACAAAGCACAGACGCTAACAGCAGGGGTATTTATGGAGCTCTGCGGGGATTCACTCATCAAAAGATAAACGCAATTATAGCGCAGTTAGGTGGCGTCACCAGGGGTGAGGGGGGCAAGTCACAAATGAAGACAATGCCGCGGTGCTAAACATGCAAATTAGCGTGCAAAAGTTTGACACTGACGAGCACCACGAAGGAGTTAAAGTTCCTTTTAAGCCAAATTTGCATATTTAAATGGCTTAAATGCGGCACTCGGCGCTCGCTCGGTGCTGGGTGCTTGGCACTTGGCTCTGTTGGTAACATGCAGAAGCTCATCTAGTGCCCCGTCAGCGACTTGTTGTCACGTTTCTGTTGGCTCATAAAAGTAAGATTGAATTTTGAACGGACGAGCGACAAACGACAACCGAATCCGGGCGACGGGTAGTGGTGGTTAGCTGGGATGCCTTTGCATGTATAACCAGAAAGTTTACATGACTGTGGCGCTGTCTGCGCTTAATAGGCCAAGCGAACTTGAACCCCGGCTACGATGGAGTCGACAAGCCGTCAGTTCGTTCTAAATTGTTGCACACACGTGTGCTGAAAGTTAACGTTTAAGTGAAAGTTTTTGATCCTGCCACAGCAACCGGAAGTTATTAACGCAGAAGCTCGACTAAAAGAGCTTCTCAGCCATATAAGCGAATGTCTTTGCATGTGTCAAAGCATTCACCAGGAAATTAAATTTATGCTCGTCAGCACTTAAAGTTTGCAAAATCTTAAAATTGATTCGAAAACTATTTTTACAAACGCATTAAAGCATATTCATTTGGTACTTATGACTTGGCATTTCAAAGTCTTTAGTACACTGAGCCTAAATTATACCCCGGCTAAAATTAGCATTGCTTTCACTGGATCAGATTTGTCGCAATCGGTTATTAATAGTTACAGATTTTATTAAGATGAACCCACATCATGCGCTGTATGTGCCGCACACACACTTTCAATGAAATAAATAGAACACATAATAGGTTTCACAGAAGCAGACAATCCATGCTGACCTTGCGCTACCGTCTGTACTATCCCAAATAAGCCGCAACGGCAGCTAATGATGCTCTTAAAGCCGTCCAGTCTCCATCCACTGACTTGATGTCTTCTGCAGAGGCACCCCGTTGACATGTCCCATACCCGACATTCACCTACGAGTCCTTTTGTTGGGCAAGTTCGCACATTGCGTATACGCAACGTGTTGCTGCCACGGCTGCTAAGTAGTCGAATAACAGCACCGTTTTCTGACACTCGTACGAGACAAGTTTTGTTGCTTTCAAAACACCAATTCCTTAAATTTCAGACAATATTTGGCATTGACCACGAGACTTACATACGTCTAAGCTTATTAAGAATAACTGACAGTCCTTGGCTGTTCATTAGGCAGGGATAAGCTGTCTAAGCTGGCACAGCTGACTGGGCAGACAAACATGTGTTGTGACCCAATCACATATGCATATACAGAGAAAAGTCTCTTACTTTAGTCGCTCTGTTATTATATCAATTGACTTTAACTAAGTCAAATCACAGCAAAGTGTTTGCTCCACAAATTCGTAGCATTCCTTGGTGCAGTCAAAAAGAATTCGAACGATGTGAGCAGAACAAATAAATCATACTGCCAAAGGCAACCAAACAACAACTCAATCGTCAAGACTTTCTCGACGAAAACGCGCAATGATAAATCGAAAATATTTTCAGTTGTTTACACAAAGCAGAGTCGACCAGCAACCGGCGCGGCAAGTGGAGGCAAAGAAAACTGTCGCAAAGCAGCTCTTCCTGTCCGGCACTCAATGGAAGGCAACTTGAAATTCTTCAACCACTCGGCGACACTCAGCGGTTGGGGGCAGGCGGCAGTCGCTTAATGAACGTGCAAACAGTCAAGCAAACAGGAGATTATGCTGCCACTGGACAGAGCCTGTGCCACTCCCCACTCCACCCAGCCGGAATTATTGGGTAAACATCTTGCGCGTCCTTGTCCACTTGTAGCTGCCCGCACCCCCCACCCCGCCCAGACAGCATTCAAGTGTTAATTGTGTGCGTGATTTAAGCTTTACCGAACGCTGCGTTCATCCAGCCCATTCTGGTCGCCAAGAATAATTGCTTTTTGATTGAGTTCAATGTACATGGGGCTTTGTCTGGCCTACAAAGCTAAACTTGAATGCTGAAAAACGGTCAAAAGCGCTTCACTCGTCGGCTGTGTCGCATTCCAGCAGCTCCAGAGGACCATGTACTATCCGGAGGAGCTGGCACGTCCACGAGCACGTCGCCCGCTTTATGGGAATTACACCAGTCAAGCTGAGACTCGGAAACGCTTTCGCTGCTGCAAGAAGGGCAAATTTTTAGGGCTGTTAATACCCTATCTCAAGGAGTACTGTGCCAATTCTTCGATGCATGGCTTTCGCTATTTAACGGATCCGAAACTACATCATTTTGAAAGGTCAGCTCAATTTGTAATACAATTGTATTATGTGATAGATAAATATGTTTTTAATATGACAGAGGTAGAAGAGATTTTTGGTCACAGCCACAAATCAATCTTGTGTATTCATATATGCAAAAAATGATATCCCTAAACCATATCTTCATATAAACACATATATTTAACTATTTAACGCTTTAGATTGATATGGCTACTAATCCTAGTGGGAACTTTTATTTGCGCAACAATTGTCTACGTTGACCTGAACGAGCTATATAACTCGGTGCGCGTTCACACAACCATTGAAGACAGCATGCGCCCGATATTCTATGTACCTTTCCCTGCCGTGGGTCTCTGTCCCCGCAGTCGCATCAACTGGCTGAGGTTGCAGGAAGAGGTGCCAGATCACTTTCTTGGCCAAAATTTCACTGCGGAGAAAAAGGAGCTATTTAAAAGCTTCTTTGCGGCCGCCTCTGCAGTGCACTTTAATGATATGCGGAGTCTGGCCAAGTTCTTTGAGAATGAAAGTGTTGCAGCAAATGTTAACCAGCTGGATGGTTTGGATGTTTCAAAGGTGTTGGAGTCTGTAAACCTAAGGTGCAACGACTTGTTTGCGGATTGCTTCTGGCGGGGAAAGCCGCACAACTGCTGTGAGATATTTGAGCTGCAGCGCACTCAACTGGGCTTCTGCTGGATGTTCAATTCGGCTGTTAGTGATCAGATGCGCCACCGTCAGGTAAGTGCCAATTCTGTTTCGGAAATCCGTATTTATATACGTCGAATCTCAAAATTATTTGTTATATCCCGAACCCATTAAAAATGGGTAAAAAGGTATATTTATTCTTGTTCAGGACGACGAGCTGAGTTAATTTAGCCCTGTCCGTCTGTCTGTGAACTTTACCAACGGCAATCTTATATTTTTTTTCGGCTTGCCGCATTGTTTTAAATAACTTTCAACTTCTTGCGTATCTTCCATGTTTACTTCTAGAGCGTAGACAAGTATTATCCGCGACGCACCGCAAAGTCTGGTCCCGGCACGGGCTTAGAATTATACCTGCGCGTAAACAAAACAATCGTGATGCCAGGCGTACGCGGCGTATACCTTATGGTCAAGCAGCCGCAACAGTGGAGCGAGTCAGCGCGTTTGGTGCCACATAACTCGCACAACAGAATCAGCGTGGCGCCACGCTTCACTGGCTCCGATCTCAGAACCCGCGTTCTAGCGCCGAAGGTCCGACGTTGCCTCTTCCCCGATGAGATCCATGATCCGCACTACAAAAACCTGCCGGGCTTTGTCTACTGGCGGGGCAACTGTCGCACAAAATGCCACCAGGAGCATGTGGTGAAGCTGTGCAACTGCTCGCCAGCTCTGCTTTTTCCCAGCAACCCAGGAGGTAAGTGCGAAGTGGGCAATGTAAAGTTTGTAACGGAATTATATTTATTTCACTATAACACAGATAACTTTACGGACTGCAAGGCCTCAGACTTTAAATGCCTGTACAAACATAGATGTAAGTAGATGCCCTTTCCACAGACCCAATACCCTTAGTATATTCCCGTCGTTAAATTTCCAAAAGTGACATTTAGCGTGGAGCGCCTTCCATTGGAGCAGGACTACGTTGATGACGTTTACAATGAAAGCATGATCTGTAACTGCCTCAACAGCTGTTCCCAGCTTGTCTACGACACCATCTTCACGTACAGTGCCATGGAGTAAGTTGGTATCCCTAGTGGGTCTTACATGGGTCATAACAATCGCATCTTGTAGCTCGACAGAACTTAAGAATGAGGAAATCAGCATGCATCTGGACATCTTTTATCACTCGTCTTGGTTTATCAGCTATCAGACGCATATGCGGTTTACTTTTGTGGAACTGTTGGGTGGGTTTTAATCCTATTGCACAGCAATGCTTCAATTTAAATCTATATCCATAAATTACAGCTAACTTTGGTGGCATTATTGGTCTGTTTCTTGGCGCATCGCTCCTTAGCGCCATCGAGTTGTTCTACTACTTCACCATTGGCCTTTGTTTGTATTTATTGCGCAGCAGGAGGAAGTCCAAGCAGCAGTCATTAGCACCACCACCACCACCACCACCTCCGCCCATCACACTGCACATCCGGCGCAAGATAACACCAACAAAAATTGGTTACTGACGTTAAATAATAAAAATGAGGAAGAGTACGATGATTAAACACCCTTGTCGACCTATATCAATGCATGAAATAAATAGAAAAATAAAATCAGCTTTTCTTAAGTCAACATCGATTCGAGTCGAATCGAACCAAACGTTAATTTATTTATTTATTTATTTATTTATAAGAAACGAACTTTGATTTTGATTTTTTCAATATATTGATTTTGCATTTAAATGAAAACATTTAAAAGAAAATCATGCTTACTTGTATGTATGTGTATATGTATGTGTATATGTATGTATGTATGTATGTAACAGGCAGAAAGAAGTATCTCCGACCCCATAAAGTATATACATACATATATTCTTGATCAGGGTGACGAATCGCCTGACTGTCTGTCTGAACAGAAGCTAGAAAGCTGATCTAGGACTCAATCCGTTCGTATATACCATACGCAGATCAAGCTTATTTCAAATGATCGATAGCTCTTGCCGTTTTCTTATTATCGATATTTATCGTTTTTTTATCAGATTTTTTGAGTATCTCCTAGACTTTAAGAGCTACAGAGACACCAAATCTGTTTCAATATATTTGCGTAAATCATACGCAGATTTTGAAACCTCCGGATTATCCCCAATATCGATAAAACCAAAAAAGCCAAAAATCAAATACTACAGCCTTGCAAATTGGTTTGTACATACATTTTGATGCTCTTCATATTAATACATTTAACTTAGACGAAAACAAGGGTTTCGTTTCTATAGTGGGGGCAACGGGTTGAAATTTAAAAAAAAAAGTTCCAGCGTTCAGGGTATCTCCTAGTCGAGCGGCCCCGACAAGAGCCATCTCACTTGTTTTTTTTTTTTTTGGTTTGCGGCTATGTGTATAACTTACTTACTTGACAAAAGAGTTATCAGATCATATTACGTAATTGGATATAAATATTGGAAAAATTCATTTTAATTTAATTGTTGGTGACTACTTTTTCAAGTCTTCTGGTGAGTATTTAATAACAAACATAGGAATATTCCGATTTCTTTTCCATGGTTAAAATTGCAAGATGGCCAAGTGACAAGTGACAAGTGCCATGCAATTTCAAATCTTAATAAACAATATAATATTCACCAGGCGTTGGTTACGTTGTTAAACGGATGTCGGAGTTTGGTTTTGGTTATTGCTTCCGCAGGCACTGCTTCCGAGTGGGCGTGGCTCACTTCATTGCGTAAATACCGCAACGCCTTAGCCCGAAGTTCTTTGAGATTGTTGCGAAAGACCCCGTAGTAGTTGTTATCATAAAGGTGCAGGGCAAATCCCACAGTTAAGAAGTAGAGCAGCTCCACTGCACTGACCATAGAGGCGCCCAGGCAGAGGCCAAAAATGCCGCCAAGATTTGCTACGATAATTGAGTTATCTATAAATGGTATTTAAAGTCATGTATCACAAATAATCGGATGTACCAATCAAGTCAATGCTGCTAAACTCAAGGCTGGTGCGATAAGTTATCATCATTTCCATTTGATAATGCACATCCACCTTGAAAAACTTCTGAGCAGGCGATTTGGGCCTATCCCGAAAAGAGATATAATTATAAACAAACAAATAAGGAAATTCATTGTCGTGGAGTTTACTTACAAACTTTGAGCCGACAATGGCAACGTAGTTGTGGATGAATAGTATTCCAACAGATTACAGCTGACCAGACAGGGACAGGTCATGCCCGGCTTGGTGGCACTAAAATAGTCATCCTCCTCCAATTGCTTGTTATATCCGAAAATATCTGCAAGATACATTTTAATTGATACCTTTTGAGTTACTCAATAAGCCAACTTTTCGACTTGCCATTGTGACGCGAAATGCAACGAAGTCTGGACGCAGTGCAGTTCTTGGCTGAAATACAAAAATCAAATACAAGGTGCCGAATATTAAATACCCTTAATGCCATATAGAAGATGTATCTATAGTCAACTGTGTTTCCAGCCTGAGGAATTGTTCCTATAAGAATTTTCTTAGAAATTATTATTTTTTATAAAGTATATAGTACTTTTTTATTGGTATTTTGGCAAGCTTAGTCAAGATATTTTGAAAAACATACATTTTTTACAGCAAACAGACGATTTCATAAGGATAGCTTTAAAACTAAGAAACTAGTACTCATAAAAAGTGACAGACATGGATATACCCTCTGCAAGGATGCATGTCTTTAATATAAAGTCACGTCGAGTGTTCACTTACTTGTCGGGTTCCTACGAAAAAAAATTGGCAGCGTACAGTTGCAAAGTTTGATCAAATAGGACTCATGACAGTTGGTGAAGCAATTGGAAAGCAGAAAATTAGGGCCAAAGCGAATCGGAGCATCGCTGATGCCAAAATCCAAGTGCTCATCCGAAAAGTGGCAATTGCGTCGACTGGGCGGAATGTTGCGCGTGGAATTGTCCGCGCGTGTCAACAGAGGACGCACTGTAACATGGGTTTCTGTGTTGGGCGTTATGGAGTAGACCACATTAGATATTTGATTGGGCTTCTTGATCATTATCTGCAAATTTGCAAAGAAAATGAAACCAACATCAATTTAAATAACAGTACGCAGCTATTCACAAAGACATTGTCCGTGGCTGAAGAATTGGGTCGCTTGAAGCGCTCATCCAGCAGTAAATTGAAATTGAGTCCCGAGCTCTGGCCCGCCTTGGCGTTGTGCTTCGGATAGTATGCGTCTCCCTCACGTTTTTGAATCTCATATGAAAGATCCGAGACCTCTGAGTTGAATACCAAGCAGAAGCCATACTCCGTTTTCTCCAGCACAAAATAGTCGCAGCAGTTGAAGAACGATTGACGCCACTTACAGGAATCCAGCACCAGAATATCCTCACAGCGCAGCGCCAGGAAGTCGGCCAATGCGGTGATGTCGATAAAATCAACAATCTCCAGATTCTGATCTTCCAATTCGGAAATGCTATACTTAAAATTGTCAAAGCGTAGCGTTTCCATATATGTAATTAATTTTGTAAATACTTTAACGATATGCTCGCTAGTATTGGCCGGCAGGAAATGTGCCTTGGCTGCCTCGAGCTTGCTCCAATTGATGCGATTGTCCGTGCAGACGCCCACAGCCGGAAATTGTACATAGAAGACCGGATACTGTGGATTTTCAATAACTGTCTGCAGCTTCTGTGCTCCATAACGCTCCGAAAGCAGCAAGTAGAAGGAGCAGCAGAGCGTAACGCTGACGATGAGCAACACGCTCCAGATGAGTCTAGTTAGAAAGGGCATCAATTAATGGGCAATTTTATTTACGGCGCACACCTTTCCACGTTGTGCAGCCGGGGATCGTAGAGGTAGCGCACACAATGTATGGTTGATCGATCACAGTAGTAACGAAAGTATTCGCGCACCAGCTCCATAAAGCACTTGTCCGCATCCTTTCCGGACTTGTCACTTTTCTCTGCCTTGACCATTTTGTCACTGTGCTCGCTGGTGGCCAGTTCTGGCTTTATTAACGTGATTCCCAGAAAAGTTTGGACTTGTAATTGCAGTGCCGAGAGTATCAATAGATATCCATTATGCCCGACAACGGTTGTAATTGAGTTCTTATGTTTTAGTGACCTGATAAGCAATAATTATCCGGCGATAAACTTTTGAAAATTGATAACAACGCTACCGTTCATTCATTAACTCGCCTCGCCTGCCAATCAGTTCATCAAAATGGGTTCAGTGATTAAGTTGTCTGACTTAAATGAAGATAATGATGACGACAAACCGTCCAATATCAAGCCGAAGGATACATGCCTCTGCCTCAGACGGTGAGCACCTAATAACCAACTTCAATTATATACCTAACTCTTCCGCGATTGTCACCCCACAGCCTGACCCGTGTCACACTATTTTTTGTCGGCGCAGCGATGACTATTTACGTCTGTATTTTGTCCTCAGAGCGTTACTTTAAGTACTGGGTTCAGACCACAATCGATCGTACCGATGTTCACGTCTCTGAGATCGCCTTTCCAGCCATCACGATCTGTCCCACGCACTTGACCCTGCACAAATTCAAAGACAACAGAGAGAGGAGTCTAAATAAACTCTATAATCTAGTGCAGAGCATTCGTTGGCGAAGCTCCTTTTCGGCACCGGCCACACAGCTGAACCTGCTGGAGTTTGAAGAGTTTGGTAACCAATCGTTGGTGAATGTTGACAGTATCTTTAACTACAGCTACACCTGCGAGGATCTATTTATGCAGTGCATGTGGCGACGCCGACAGGTGGATTGCTGCAGCGTGCTGTTCAGGCGCCTGCCTGTCGGCTCCTGCTATGTATTCAACTCGATACATGTCGAAAATGCCGATCCCACCTGGCCCTGGTCAGCATCCGATGCCGGTTTCAAGAGTGCGCTGAATATCAAGATAAACCGCAAAGTCAAGGACACTAGATTGGAGGCCACAGCGGTAAGCACTTTTGGAATTTAAGAAATAGAGTATATTGCTTAACAGTCTGTCTGTTTGTTTTAATGCAATTTTAAAGAAACTCTTGCTTAAATAAAACCAGTCATTCAAAACTAGTATTGAAAAAAGGTTATCATCTCATAAAATAAGCTATCATCAAAGCAATTATTGTTAATAATGGAAATGCTTCTCTGCAGGTCATTGTGCACGAGCCCAGCCAGTACGTGGGCTCCAGTGTCACCTTTTCCACAGATGATCGCATCGTGGTGGCCCTGCAACCGCTGCACTTCACAGCCGAGTCGGGGGTGAAGGCACGCCCAGTGAATATGCGTTATTGTTATTTTCCGGATGAGCTACGTCAGTCGTATTCAGAGTGCATCATCAAGTGCCATCTACAATATATATTCAAGAAGTGCGAATGCAGCTATGAGCTCATTGTGCCAACCAAAATAGAGCCTAATGAGAAGCCAAGGCGCATTTGTACGGTCGCGGATTTGCCGTGCATGCAAAAGCACGGGGGTAAGTATATCTGTAGAATCAACTGCATTTTCAAGATTATATTCAACAGTTAATCGATGCACTTGCAACAGTATCGCTCTTTTACATGAGCAACATAATAGAGGAGTCCTCGGACCATGTCTTCAATACCACCGATTGCAAGTGCTATCCCAACTGCAATCACACGCAATATCACGCAGCTACATTCACGGATCGTCTGGACAGCGTGGAGCACAGGAACGATTACGTAGAGGTTGATATCTACTTTCAGCAGGAGACCCTTTTCTCCTATCGCTCCACGCTGCACATAACGATGCTCGATTTGATGGGTTGGTTTTATATACACATACTATATATTTATGTATATTGATTTTCCACTCGCTGATTGATTTAATTCATCGACAGTTTCATATGGTGGCATAGCCGGCTTGTTCATGGGTTTATCTGTGCTTGGAGCCATTAATGCCATACTGAATCGAATTGCTTGCTGCAGCAAACCCACACCCTAGCCCATCAAACCTGATCCAGAGTCTCAAAGGGTCTCACGTTCTTTACCTGCAAGAAAAACACTTGATTGAATAACACGGATAGGCAGACATGAATAAATTCAGTAAAAAATAACAACAACAAAAAGCACACCTGGCTCCATTGTCTTACAGAAGAACTCCTCAGATTTCATATTTCAGCTACCTGCAAACGCAGCGGAAAATTTCCAAGTGATACGATTGCAGTGGCTGTGAATGCGCGGTTGTTTTCCACTATTCCCACCGATTGGCCCAACACAAATACCCGACGAATCTGAGCGTAGAGAGTGCTGTGCAGTTCAATCGAATTTGCTTTGTGTACATGGAAGCCTGACCTGACAACAAGATTTAAATTGGAACCCTCGCATAGGATCCAATGGTCAAAAGCAACGTTGGGTTTATCTGCAGGTCACCAGCATTTTAATCGCCGAAGAACACTTGCCTAATTTACATACATACATATATATGTACGTATGTACATACATAGGTACGTACGTACATTCCCTCAAACATAGGGTGTATATTAAGAACTGGAAAAGTACATTAATTAAATAATATAAAGCAATAAATAAATATTTATTTACTTTTACTCAAGCGGATTTCATTAATTTTTAGAAACCAACCACGCGCATTAATATATAAGATACAAAATCTTTAAAAAAAAAACAAAAATTTGGCAAAAATCAGGTGATACCTATATTAATGAATGATAATTTTAATATATACAAATTTAAACATTTTGTAGTAGAAATATAATAAAGAGAAAATTATTCTAATTAATTTCTAGCATCAATGAAAAATGCATTCTGTTTCAGCTGACTAAAGTATGCTCGGAGGGTATTTAGCAGTCGTAGTGTCCGCGTTTACATTTCAAAGTAGGTAGCCAAACCTTACGATGATAACCGCAGCTGATGAGTATAAAAGGCCCTGCGCGGACATTATCGCTCACAGTCCCAGTTTGATCGTCGAACCACGCACTCCAAATAGAATCAAAATGAAATTCCTCGTTGCCTTTTGCCTGCTGTTCAGCTTGGTGAGTACTTGCATCAACTGGTTGAATGATCGTGTTTCTTGACAATGTGTCTCTCTCTCTCTCTCTCTCTCTCTCTCTGTACAGGCCTCAGCCGAGTATGTGGTCAAGAATAAAGATAATATGCTGAACTACCGCGAGGAGTGTGTCAAGGAACTGGCTGTGCCCGCTGATCTTGTCGAGCAATATCAGAAATGGCAATATCCCAACGATGCCAAGACCCAGTGCTATCTAAAATGCGTGTTCATCAAGTTCGGCCTCTTCGATGTCCAGTCCGGCTTCAATGTGGAGCACATTCACACGCAGCTGTCGCGCGGCAATGCGAACCACGACGATGAGCTGCATACGAAGATCGCCGCCTGTGTGGACAAAAACGAACAGGGCTCGAATGCCTGCGAGTGGGCCTGGCGCGGCGCCGACTGTCTGCTAAAGAATCACTTGCAGCTGGTGCAGCAGAGCCTGGTGCCCAAAGCCTAATCCACCCCCTAAGTTCATTTAACATTCCACTAACCAACAATTTTGTAATTTCATTAATAAAACACTGATTGCCATGTAGACCGTACTGCAAAAGTTTTCCCACTTAGTCACACCCACAATACCTAATTGACTAGCCTATGCCCTAGACCTTACTCGAAGCACCATCTAGCCACCATTCAATTGCCATGTTGCTGTACACCAAGGAGCTCGTCGCGCCTCAGCCCAAACTGGGACAGGGTCTGCTCCGCTTCAAGCGGCATCCGCTGCGGGATAAATACGCGAATATATTGCGGCACTTCTTTGCCTACTCGTCGATCCACGGCATGCAGGATGTCTTTATGGAGCAGCATCTGGCCATACGCTACTTTTGGCTAATCATCGTCGTGGTGGCTATGATAGGCTTCCTGAGCATGTTCTCCATACTGCAGCAACAGCACAAGGAGCAGCAGCTGGTCAGCGTTGTGGCAACCACACAGTTGCCAGTGTACAACATTGAGTTTCCGGCCGTTGCCATTTGCCCCTGGAATCACGTTAACTGGCTGCGCGCCTCAACGGCGGCAGAGCGCTTCCTGCCCAGAAATGCGGATGCACATGTTCGCGAGATTTTTCAACAGCTGCTCGTTGGCATGGAACAGCTGACATTTGACAATTTTCAGAAGCTCGGCGCGATATCCAACCAAAATCTTAGCTCGCTGGCTCAGGTGAGCTTCACCAAGCTGGCCACCTATTTGGCCTACCGCTGCGATGAGCTCTTCGTGCCGGATTCCTGTGTCTTCGACAATACCATCTACGACTGCTGCCAGCTATTTGTGCCGGAGCACACGGAGAACGGTTTGTGCTTGGTGTTCAACTCGCTGATGTCGGATAATTCACGCAAAAAGAAGCTGGTGAATGAGTTTTATCCGTACAAGCTGAGTACCGCCGGCGAAGGCTCTGGACTGAAGTTTATGCTGCACATGACCGACTCCTTTTTAAGAGCAGGCACCCAGGTGCCCTTTTCAATGAATGTGGGTTGGCAAATTGGATGGTAATTAATCAAATTATTTAGCGCCGTCTGCTTTACAGCTTTTGATCAAGGAGCCAAACCAGTGGTCGAAAAACAACGTCTATCATCTGTACCCAAATACGGAAAACTTTTTCTCGGTAGATCCATTGGTTATACAAACATCCAGATGCACTGTCAAAATGGATCCCGAAAAGCGACAATGCTATTTTGAAGTAAGTGCCCAAATTCGCACTAGCCTACAAACTATTTTATTTGGCATCTGATTAAAGAACGAGCGTCATCCCTACTTCTCCTATGAGGGACTACCCTATAATCGTGCCAACTGCGTAGCCATCTGTCTGCAGAGTTCCGTAAACCACCACTGCCAGTGCACCATGCCTCTATACCTGCCGCCCATGGGTAAGTGACAGACAGCTCCACCATGATATCCCATCCCACCCTATCCCTCTTCTAGATGGCACTCGCGAATGCAACGTTTCCGACTTTCCGTGCCTGTATCGTCACGCAGACGTCTTTCGCTACGTGAAGACGGCTGGCCAAGAAAAATATATTAGTGATTCACGCCGTGGTCAGTTTTGCCCGTGCCCGGATAGCTGCGACAGGCAGCTTTACCAAACCTATCTGAATGTGCGTCCGTTGATTAGGTAAGCTGATGTACGCTGCTAGCTCTGTTTGGTTTATTTCATTGCTTTCTGCCAGCACGAATGCCACAAATGCCACAACGCCAGTAAAACGCATCAGAGCTGAAATCTATTATGGCCAGCGGGTATTGACAAAGATAGAAACCAAGCTGATTTATACCTTTCAGGATTGGGTGGCTGGATTTGGTGGCATTCTAGGTCTCTATGTGGGCGCCTCGGCACTGAGCTTTGTGGAGCTGGGCTACGTTGTTGGCCAACTGCTGTGGTCACTGCTTAAGGATGGCTATGCCAAATTAAGATCAAAATAATAAGTAAAGTATATTTTATCGGTCGATAGTTCAGTAAAAATATTTGCGGAAGGAGCACGTCTATTTCTGCTTCGTTTCCTGGTCAGTTGGGTAGCGTATATAAATAGCTGGATGAGGCACTGTGGTTGGCGTCTCTGAGAATTGATCCAAATAGGAGCACCCGATGGCCAGGGCGCTGCCATCCGCACTAAAGTTCAGCGATGATATTGAGGTGTCATATTCGTGGAACTGGCACAGGCGCTTTTTGTTGAAACCATCCCAAATGTTGACAATGCAGTCGGAGCCGCCGGTGGCGAATGTGTGATAAATGTTGTGGAAACTGACGGCATTAACCGGATAGATTTGCTCAATATTGTGATCCCTGTTGCGATGGCACTTAAATGCAAACTTCCGGCGCTGCACCTCCGGATCATGATCGAGGTATTCAACAGCCACACGGCCCTCAATAGAGGACATGACGTAGCCCTCCTTGTTGGGGAACAGACGAATGCAGCGCGTCTGATATTTCAGCGATGACTCGCGTTTCATGATATAGCTGTCCGTCTTTCGCAAATCCCATATTAACACCTTACGATCAGACGTGGCCACCACAATCTTCTCATCGATGACGGACATGGAGTAAACTTTTCCGTTGTTCTGCTCAAAGCAGCCCACGCACCGCTTCTCGCGCATATCCCACAGCTTGACTGTCTTGTCCCAGCTGCCGGTCAGTATGCCATTGACGTACTCGGCATGCTCCACGCACCGAATGGGCTCATCGTGGGCACCCACCAGAGTTTCAGCTTGTGTGTTCACATCGTACATACGCAGTTGATTGTCCAGGCCACCGCTTACCACGTGCACGATGTCCTGTAACAGGCGTAATTGGGCTAATTACATAATATATGTGACCATGTTGAGAACGAACCATAAAGGCGCAATCCAAGATGGGCGCATCCTGGACGAATTTTTGGCGCATTGAGTTTGCCGCCACATCGTAGAAGCGAAGCGTCCCGTCCCACGATGAGGCAGCCATATACTGGTTGGATTTGGAGCCGAATTTCACCGCCGATATGAGATCCTCGGGCGGATTGTTCAATTTAAACTCTGACGGGCCCATTTTGTGAAGTTCAATTAATATTAACAGAAACAAAAATTACAATTCGCGGTCGCTCGGCTGAAGCGGCATTAATAAGTATTATAAAAATGCTAATATTATTGCATGGCATGGTCACCCTAGCGTTTGTCGTCACAAGCAGCTCTGCTACGTATAGCGCTACAAAACTCTGACTGCTATAAAACTGCGCTGCGAGCAAAAATTAAATGTCTGTTAAGTTTGAAATAGGTCCTAAGTTGGCTTTTTATTTTTAACAAACATTAACTATCACAACTAAATGGCTTTTGACTATTACTCTAATATTTTGGAAGTACATATTTTGGTGGTTGTGTTAATAATATCATCAGTTGAGCAATTGACTATTATTGGATTTTATTCCGATCCGGCTGCGATGGTCCATCATCGGCGGTGCTCAACGCAATGGCAAACTGTGCAGCATAATAGGTAATCATGATAAGCAGCCGTGGAGAGGGAACATCCGCGCTCAAGAACATTGTCAATGCAATAAGTGCATCGGATACCACGAACAGAACAGCGCCCACAGCACAGAAGATGGTCAGGAAACTCTTGGCATCAACCGCACGTGCCAAGGAGCGCCACAACATGGTAGTAATCAGTACGCAATAGATGGGCACGCCAATTATCAATACATTATCCAAGTTCTCGTGCACTAAAACAATAACTGTAATGCACACTAACTATAGAAGTAATAAAAATTAAAAAATTATCAAACTAACTATACTTACAAGCTGCAACCGGTATATATAGACAGGCTCCGATAATCCACTTGAGTGGTTGCCAGCCGAAAGCGTTCATATAAAATACGTGTGCCACGCCAAAGGACAACATTCCAAAGGGAAATAAATGGACATTTAGCAAGGCATCACCACCACACGAAAATACCAACCCCATCAAAATCAACTGTGAACGGCGGTAACTAAAAACGAATAAAAACAAAAAATAATATATATTAGAAAGAACAAAAAATATAGCAAAAGATATAAGTACGCTTACGGTTTATTAAGCGAAAATCCTTTGATCAAAACATAAAGCATCAATGCCACAATGGGCAAGCACTTGAGCAAAGTTGTCCATAGTTCCCCCTCTGGATCTTTACGCACCAGTGCAAAATAAAGCACCAAACTTGCAAAAAACGGTGTTAGCTTCAGGGCCTGAATTATAGCCTTAAAGATAAGTGGGCAAGCAAAAAATATTCTACGATTAACTTTAATCGATGCACAGTACAAAAATAAACAAATAGTGATAATATTCTACAATCGGTGGTGATATTAAATATGATTAGATTAATGGATTAGCAACTCTCGGATACGCATGCATGTAATACATTTGCATAATATGTTATTACGCCAAAACTTTCACTTTCAAAGTGCGAGCTTTCGACAATAAAAGAGTGAGAGAGCGAAATAAAGAGCGCGCCAATGCACGCGAGATGTTGTGAGCAAGGTCAAGGACAAAAGCTCCACATAATTTTTACTTTTTTTGCGTTTAGATAAAGCATCCGCTGTGCGCAAGGTGCGGAGCACACACGCACACGTACCGACCGAATGCATGTGAATGGAATTGTGTACATAACAAACAAATGGAACACAAAGGCAAACAAAGAAGAGCAAAGCAAATGTCAGAATATTGAATTTCTGTATATACATATTTACATAGAAAATTACATATGTATACACACGCATTAAAAACAGTCTCTAAATTTCAATTCAAAATAACTACTGCACTTACGAACTGCATTTTGTGTCGTTAATTGGCGCTTAGGTTGTCAGCTAAATGTCTGCGCTGCCCCTTGGCAAATACTCAAACAAGCTGCCGTTTCGCACGATGGAGCGTCGGTGTTACACCCCCCAAATAGAGGAAGAAAATTGATGAACAACCGGCACGAGCAAATACGTTGCGCACTTTTGACCAACGTCGGTACACTGAATCAAAGCGCTGCCTGCGCCGCTTGCTGGACGGCTACGCTGCCTCTGGCTCTGATTGCGATTGCACGGCGCTCTGCGTGTGCGAGTGCGGAGAGTGCGCCCCGTGAGCGCCGGTAGACCACGTGCAGCATAAGCAGCATTCTGCCAGATACACAAACAACTGCAAGCAGATTTCTATTAAATGGCTTACCTTTTTTACACGGCGCAGAGCAAAAACGCCACCAAACAGATAGATAGAGAGACGGAGAGAGAGCGCGAGAGAAAAAGAGTGTGGCATAAGAAAGACGGTGAATATCGTGAGGGCATTTTGCTCACGCAACAGGTTAATTTGTATAACAATGCGCTACAGCGGGCGGCATATGGAACGCCATGAGAGCTTTGCCAATGGCATACTTAACGTTTATAGAAAGTCATGCGCATAGTCGGTCAAGTCAAATTAACGTGTGGTAGTGCTCTCCCTCTCTCTGCCCCACTCACTGTTATCAAATTCAAAACAATGCAACAATTTCTGCACACTTTCACTGCAAAAGCTTAAAGCTCCCTTCAATTCGTCGATGCAAGCTTTTTTCCAGGTCGTTTGGCCCAAAGTTCCGTTTTAAGTTGTGGCATTTTCAGGCCTGCGAATAACTCGCAGATTGTTTCGGAAAATTTTAATAAGTGTACACACGCATCTAGTTAAAAACAAGTGAAAATTCCAAACAAATTTTAAATAATAGTGGAAATCTTGCTAGCATTAATTCAAAGCAGGTAAGGGGCAAAACAGAAATGTGTGCAACGGAAACTTAGTTGGTCAGTGGTGGAAAAATTATGTATCCATTGGTTGGGGGGTGCTCTGTATATTTAAAATGTTTTCTCTGTTGGGTAAAATTATATGTTTTAACTTTCAAATAATCTTGAGTTAGGCTTGTGCCTCTAGAAAGTATGCAATCTTTTAACATGTCTTATAGTTTTATATATATATTTACATATGTATGCAATGCCTATAATAAAACAATTTAAATTTGTTGCATTCTCGCTACCAATCAATTCCATGTCAGCTATAATTACTTGTAAAAGCTGATCTCTCTGATAGAAATAAGTTAAGCAATATTTGCATTTTGCTAATGGGTTTTCTTCTAATGCAAGTAAATGTAAGCCTTGACACATGCTGAGTACACACATTCGACCTCCGGGAATGCGCAGACGAGCCAACAACAGAGTGGCGGAAAATCCTGCAGCCACTCAAGACGCTAGAGGCGCCCATGGTTTTATGGGCCAGTGGGTGGGCACACACACACACACACATACAAACACAACAACAGGAAGGCAGACGCAAATATTCATGAGTGCAAGTTGAACTTGAAGAACTTTTTGCATAGCATTCAACGCTGACATCATGAGCAGGCCAAAACCATGAAATACTTTATAGACACATACATATATACATAGATACATGGAATATATGTATTAGCTTCTAATACGGGGATATGATATATAATCATCCTCCTTCTTGTATTGTATTTAAGTTCACTCTCGTTGAAGACTTCGAGTTGAAAACGAAGGTTTCAAAATTCAATAGATGACGGTGAAAATGGACGGACCTGTTATTTTTATAATATTTTTATATATATAAATTAAAAATATTTTATATATTTTTTAATATATATTACTAAAACAAATACCTAAAATAAATACTCTATACATATATAGCTAACCTAAATTTATCTTTAAATTTGTTTAATAGGTTTGCGTCTCTTCAATTCATCCTATAGAAAGCGACCTGTCAAAAGAATTTGCACGCAACATGGCGTGTCCTTTCTTCCGTCGAGCTGATTCGCTGGCGCGACAGCCATCGGTCACTGTGGAGCCGGGTGCTCATTGGAATTTGGAGGATGAGGAGCTGGCCCTTGCCGACGATGCGTTGACACTAACCCATCTGCAGATGGCCATTCAGCTGCTGACGGCTCCTTCGAACGAGGATCTCAATACAGCCGTCACCTCGCTGGTGGCCAAGTATCGACAGAGCTGGCCCAACATTCATAAGCTGTAAGCAGTCAGTGATCAATCAGTTGCATATGGTAACTAATATATACACTTGACCCACAGCAAGCTGGATCCCAAGATCTTCAAGAGCTGTGCCAACTACGACTATCTGGCGGACATCCAAGAGTTGCTCCTGAAGATGGACGAGGCCAGCGCCAGCGAAATTCTTGTGCTGCTGGGCGAGGAGCTGATCACGTGCTGCTGCACTGGCATTATCGAGCGAGCCTTTCGTTGTCTGGGCACCGATCTCCAAGAGTTCCTTGGCTCGCTAGATGGGGTCTACGATGTGCTGAAGTTGCAGGAGGTAAGTGAATGTCGATAAATCTACTTGAATGCGCACAATTATTTATATTCCTGCACTTACCCAGGAAGACGTCACCGATACGGGCTTTGTGTGTGCTGGCGATGGTGAGCTAATCTTCACCTCGGAGCGTCCGGTTATAGCCTGGCTACTGCTTGGCTCCCTCAAGGCACTCACTCGCATGCTCTACAAGGTTGATGTGAATATCAAAATTGAGCCGGTGGACGGAGATGCGCGTCGCTATCGTTATTTGTTCTCTTTGGTCAAGGACAGCTCCCAGACCCTACAGATGAGTCGGCCGGATGTGCCCGCAAAGGCGCATGAGGCGGTGCAGCGCAGCAACTCGGCCAATGCCTCCGTTCTGCAAATGAACTCGTCCAGCTTCTGCAAGATGTTTCCCTGGCATTTCATCATGAACGAGCAACTGGAGCTGGTGCAGCTGGGACGCGGCTTCAGTAAGCTCTATAAACCGTATTTGGCTGACTATGGCTATCAGGCGACCACCTACTTTGATTTCAAGCGCCCCAAAGGCTTGACCATGAAATTTCGAGACATTGTGCAGCGCACCTATACGCCCTTTCTGATTGGGCTGAACAGCCCGCCGGGCGTATCTGATTTTTCAGCCATTGGACTGGAGATCAAAGGTCAAATGGTACACTGCCCGGAATCGAATTCATTGCTATTCATTGGCTCGCCCTTTTTGGATGGCCTGGACGGTCTAACCTGTAACGGGCTGTTCATCTCTGACATTCCGTTGCACGATGCCACGCGTGAGGTCATCTTGGTTGGCGAGCAGGCGCGTGCTCAGGATGGGCTCCGCCGTCGCATGGATAAGCTGAAGAGCAGCATTGAGGAGGCGAACTCGGCGGTGACCAAGGAGCGTAAGAAGAACGTTAGCCTATTGCATTTGATCTTTCCGGCAGAGATTGCCGAGAAGTTGTGGCTGGGCTCCTCCATTGATGCCAAGACCTATCCGGATGTGACCATACTTTTCAGCGATATTGTCGGCTTTACCAGCATTTGCTCCCGGGCCACTCCATTCATGGTCATCAGCATGCTGGAAGGTTTGTACAAGGACTTTGATGAATTCTGCGACTTCTTTGACGTCTACAAGGTGGAGACCATTGGAGACGCGTATTGCGTGGCCAGCGGATTGCATCGGGCTTCCATCTATGACGCCCATAAGGTGGCTTGGATGGCGCTTAAGATGCTCAGCGCCTGCTCCAAGCACATAACACACGACGGCGAACAAATTAAAATGCGCATCGGCCTGCACACGGGCACCGTGCTGGCTGGCGTAGTGGGCCGGAAGATGCCCAGGTACTGTCTGTTTGGGCACAATGTGACCATTGCCAACAAGTTTGAGTCGGGCAGCGAGGCTTTGAAGGTCAACGTGAGCCCCACAACCAAAAAGTAAGACATTGCTTATTGGTTATCGGCCAATATTTGTTAACTGTTTACCTGCCCTTTCAGTTGGCTAACCAAGCACGAGGGCTTTGCCTTCGATCTGCAGCCACGCGATCCCTCCTGCCTGCCAAAGGAGTTTCCCAATTCGAATGGCAATGGCACCTGCTATTTCCTGGAGGGCTTTCGCAACCCGGCGCTGGACAGCAGCCTGCCGCTGGACGAGCATATTAATGCAGCTATGAAGACCATATCCGAGGGCGGCGATGCCTAAGCCTCTTAGAGAATCACTTGCTCAATAGCCACTTAAAAATAGTTCAATGCACATGTAGTCTAATTTTGTTGCCCTCTTGCATAGCCTCTAACAACCAAAACAAAATAAACCTTCCGCCAACGAGTTTGCGTTCTAGCACAAAAGACACCTTTATTTTAGAGCTTAGGCCTTTGCTGCGGCCTCGGCTTGCTTGGCCCTGATGTAGGCCCTGACTCTTTCGCCGATCTTGCTGGCCATCAGGCACTTGTGTCCGCGGAATGCCCACTCGTCCGCTGGGCTCTTTTTCTCGTTGCTGTCAATGCAGCTCTGTGCAATTTGCAGCGCCTCCTCCTCGGAGAGGTCCATCTTGAACTGCTTGGCCAGACGATCCGCATGGTAGCCTTCATGTGAGCAGAAGATACCCAGTTTTGTGGCAGTGCAGAGCAAATAATTGCGCACCTCAATCTCGTCCGGGAACTCCAGCTGCTTCAGCTTGTTGATTTGATCGGCGCTCAGCGGATGCGCATTGAGACACTCAACGCGTATTTCCTTAACTTGATCAGCCGTTTTGGACCTCCATTCTTCCTCAGCACAGGTCTGTGTTGTAGTAATTATAGAAGAGGGGTAAGCTGCCATCGAAACTAATCTCACTTCTTACTGACCAATGTGCAGAGCGCCAGACAAACGATCAAATACTTGAACATATTTAATACTTTCCCGTCGCAGCAAAAGATTTGAACTGAATAGCAAACGGCCTGATTACTTATATTTATAGCTAATTCCCCTCGTAGCACATAATCCAGCTTCCATGTTCGTCGGCTTGAAATGTGTCAAAAGTTCAGCGATAAGCAACACAGCCAGACCGTAACTACACATTTGTTTCAACAACATTTCAAAGCATTTCAATATATGTATTTTTACTCATTTGCATTTTCAATTTGTTGATAAATTTATTTCAAAGTTCCAGAGAACTAGCTAAATATCTTCAACAATTTTTCTTGAAACTATATATATATAAAGTTAAGTGGACTATTCCAGTATGCTCTAGAGCCCTTTACAATCACAAATCGTGAACTGACCTCGCCCTTGCATGCTTATCAATCCCACACAGATTATGTACTTATTTATGCATACATGTGTATGTATTGAAAAACAAATACAGAATGCGGCACAGGTTGATTTTAAAAAAAGATAAGTCAAATCAATTGAATATTATATAAATCGGCATAATACGACATAATATTACGATATGACGTTGTAGTATTTCATTAATTTTAAAAATGTAATTAAGCTGTTTGATGAATATGAAATCCAAGTTGCTATTTGATTGCTATTATTTTTTAACTGATTTTAAAAATTGATATATTATATTGAGAAATTAATTTTTTCTTTTAAAATAAGTATGTGAGTGAAACCCTTTATATATTTTAAGAACTTAACCATTTTCTCAACTCAGATTGTTTTCCTAATATATCGAGTGTTCAAATATCCCGCCAAGTAGCGATTTAGTTCTACATAAATCGAAATTTTCCCTATTGTAATCGTCAAAGCCGCGATACACACCGAATGCCATTACACTCGCCGCCTCACATATTTTAGCTACGCATTTTCGACAGGAAATGCAAAACCGACAATCGATAGATAATGTTAAGCAACAGCTGTGCTGTAATGGCTCTGTTATATTTGATAGCAATATGTATATCTCAAGCTAACTAGCAGTTCTTAAATTATTTTCGGTTTTCTAGTAGAATACATTTTAATTACATATTTTATTTTTTGCAAAACTAAAAACAAGTAATTGCCGCTTTTCAAGAAACAAATCGGTGTACACTGTTAATAACATTTCAGTAAATTTTCATATTTTTGGGTGCCCACAGTTGTGTATGTAGCTGTTAGTGTTAGGTAGAAATTCAATAGACCCATAATAAGACATTTTCGACAGGAAAAAGCCCGAGGAGCTGCAAATTGTTGTCTCGTTGGCAATTCGCTAACCGCTCCTCCAAAACCAGCAATGTGAACAAATAAATGTTATTGCCGGCTTGCCAGTTGAGTCTGTGATATCGAACCGCAGCCTAAGATAGCGCGCATCGATTTTTTATCTGTGCGAATGCGGATGCATCTTTTGTCTCCCACAGTTACAAATCCCACAAGAAATACACCGTTTGCTGCTTTCAAGGAAAGGGTATAAAAAGCGCCCGGAAACATGTCAAAGACCGATCACGTTGCCCTGACGCTCTCCACATCATCCATAACGGGCGTATCAGGCGGCGATGAAAATAACCTTTCCCGCAGGAGCTTGCGTCGGGTGAGCTAAATGATCACTTTCCACTCTGTTTCAAAAACGAGCATTTGTGAAATATATAGATTAATATACGAGTGCTATATGTTAGCATTTTTATGATGATTGCCGATTAGTCGAGCGTAAACCGTTACGTATCTCATGCTAATTTGTGTTTGTTTTCTCTGAATTTGTTGCAGACATGGAATCAACTGCCCCGTTGTCAACGCAATCTCATTATAATGGGCATCACGGCAATTTTCTTTACGGCGCTGCTCTTTTTGCCCGGCGATCAGCTAATCAGCATCAAGGATGTACACTTGAAGCCTGGCACGGCGCCATTTCATATGCGACGCGAGAATACGCTACAAAATCCGCATCACCATCCCAATCTCGACAAGGAGAACGAACTGCCCGATGATATATCAGCAGCTGTGGCATCTCCCATGACAGATGGCCACCTAGATAAAATGAAGCCGGCAAACGATAAGGTTGAGTAGCAAGCCCTATATCAACAAGGCAATTAATTTTTTAAGTACCTTAGGATAGACCTGATAAAGAGGCTTCAAAAGCCACTTATCAGTAAATGAATTGATGTGTTTTCATTCAAAAAACATGTTAGGGGCGCGACCCACTTGAAATTTCATTAAGGCGACTGATAACAGCGGCAATCAATACAGTTTTACGATTATGTGCTTTGGTTTGTTGACTTCTAATATTTGATAGATACTGTATTGATTGTATTGCAGTTGGATGGCAATATGGCCTACGTCGACGCCAATTCTGAGGAAAACGTTGTAAAGCTTCCGGAAACGTTGGCCGCTGTCAATGATAACAATAATGGGCTAATCGATATAGTCAACAATGTGGAGCAGCCGTTTGAACAGCAGTCTGCATTGCCTGTTAACGACCCGATGAACATTCGTGCAGAGCTGGACGAGGCTATTCGGCAACCCTCCAAATTGGCAGATGTTAGCATTGAGTTGCATCTGCAGAAGATAGAATCCCAGCTGGCCAAGACGCACCATTTCCATGGCGCCACCAATGAGCGCCAGACGGCGGTCGTGGCAGCGTTCAAGCACTCCTGGGCTGGTTACAAGAAGTACGCCTGGGGTCATGACAACCTAAAGCCGGTTTCTCAAAGCTCACACGAATGGTTCGGCCTGGGACTCTCAATTGTTGATTCTCTGGACACTATGTACATCATGGGCTTGGAAGATGGTAAATATGAGGCATATTTGTTGTTGAACTTTTAATGATGTACTCAATGCTTTTACAGAATTTAATGAAGCACGCAATTGGGTCAAAAATTCTCTACACTTTCACACAAATCGCGATGTGAATCTCTTCGAGGTGACAATACGTGTGCTGGGTGGCCTGCTGTCTGCGTACCACTTAAGCGGCGACAGGATGTTCTTGGTCAAAGCCTCAGAGTTGGGCAATCGCTTGTTACCCAGTTTCCTCTCACCATCGGGCATACCCTATTCGGATGTGAATCTGGGCGAGAGATCAGCACATTCACCGAAATGGTCTCCGGATAGTTCAACCAGCGAAGTAACGACCATACAGTTGGAATTTCGTGATCTCAGCCGCTCTACAAATGTTCCTATATTTGAGCGCGTAAGTTCGATAAAGATATTTGGCTAAAGTAGAGTCTATTTATAGCAATTTTATCTGCATTTTAGGTGGTAAACGTCGTTAACGATAAAATACATGCGCTAGAAAAAAATAACGGGCTGGTGCCAATCTTTATCAATGCCAATACGGGCACCTTTAGGAACTACGCGACCATCTCACTGGGTGCTCGTGGCGATTCGTATTATGAGTACTTACTTAAGCAATGGCTGCAAACAGGTCGCAAGGATAACGACAAGTGAGTAAAAAACAATAAATTATATCGCATCGATTCTTAACCCTCCACGTTTTCAGTCTAATACTGGATTACATGCAAGCAATCGATGGCGTCCTCACGCAACTGATGCGACGCACGCCACGCGAACATTGGGTCTACATTGGCGAGCTGATAAATGGTCGTGATTTTAAGCCTAAAATGGATCATTTGACATGCTATTTGCCTGGCACACTGCTACTGGGCCATCAAAATGGAATGCCTGACTCTCATTTACTGCTCGCTAGAGATTTGCTGGACACCTGTTATCAGACTTACATAAGACAGCCCACACAATTGGCGGCTGAGATTTCGTACTTTGCGTTGACCGACAAGGACGACAATGATATTTATGTGAAGCCAAATGACGCTCACAATTTGCTGCGACCCGAATTTATTGAGAGTCTGTACTATTTCTATGCACTTACCGGCAATCGCACTTATCAGGATATGGGATGGAACATTTTCCAGGCGTTCGAGAAGCATTCAAAGGTAGCTGCCGGCTACACATCCTTGGGCAATGTGAAAAACACGTTAAACACACGAATGCGCGATCTCATGGAAAGCTTCTGGATGAGCGAAACCTTGAAATACTTCTATTTGCTATTTAGTGACAACCGCAAGGAGATCGACCTGGACAAATGGGTCTTCAATTCCGAGGGTCATCCGCTGCCCGTATATCAGCACTAATTGTAAATACGCGACCGCATTGCTTCATCAATACCAACTAAGATAGTCCATAAGGATAATTGAAACCCAGGAAATGTGCAAATTTGGCAGCAACCTCTTAGTTATAGCGTAGCGCAAATGCCAAATACTATGCCAAGCTTAGGATGCAAAATTATATTAGTGCACTTGGCGAAAAGATGAAGATAATCAAGAAACATGCGATATGAAAGCATGTGAATGATTTGTATGTTATTCGTACTCAGTTAGCGCATTATTATTATTTATTTATTCACCTATCGTAAGCACCGAAAACAAGTTTCACTCGAACTGCCGCAATGTTAATAATTAAAATTATTAGAAGTATACAAAATACATATAGCAAGTAGTAATAATATATAACTGGTAGGTACTTAGTACATGTGTATGTAATTTTCAATATGTAAAAGCCAGCACACAATGCATTGTTTAGTAAAATAAACAATAAATACCCCGTTTTTAAACTAAATAAATAAAAATTATATTGATAAATTTAATAATACAAGACAAGTTAAAGCTCAATATACATATGTTTATATGCATAAAATTTTCCAGCTGAAACACCATATAAATCTGAAAGTTTCCTCTGTGCAAGGGCAATAAATAAAAGACGCTAATTTAAAATTGTCTGAATTTTGTTTATTCTTATGAATACGTATTTTTCAATTTTTTTTTTGCGTACGATTTGCACTGCACCCAAGAACATGCATTAATTTTGATTGCATTTTTGTGGGTTTTTGTATTTATTTTTTAAAGTTTCGTTTCTGTTTCAATTCGGGTTCTTGTTATTTGTTGCGTTTCTTTTTTGTTTTCTGTAATACGATTATGTACTTAATGTTTATGACGACTATGAATGGATGGGCTTAATAAACTATGAAATATTAAACTTGCTTGATTTCTCTTTTAAGGTGATGCTGTAATTAAAACTCACAATGTTGCATTAAAAATCTTTGCTTTGTTTTTTTTTCTTTTTTAGTTTTGTTTTTCATTAAATTACATTTAGACACATTTAGCTGAACAATTTAAATTACGATATTGGGATTTGTTTTGTTGTTTTCTTTGTTGGTTTTTTTTTCTTCTTATTTTGGTTTATAGGGAAAGAGGTTCTGTTGAAGCCGATTTGGAATAACCGCTTAGTTTAGAATATAAATTGAAACAATGCGTAGTTATAAATTATACATTTTAATCAATATTTAATTGAATTGGGCTCCTAGCGAGTGATAAGTTCTGTTTGCATTTGTTTCCATCGGCAGCTATATTATCGAATGCAATTTTCTCCTTGACTAACTTAATTTTTAGCTATTACATATAAGTTTTTACACAAGTGTTTCATTATTTGTCTTTGTATAACAACTAGAAAGTGTTGCGTGCGCATCTGTTTCACAAATCCATACAGAGAATGGGACATGAGTTAGTCGGGATTTAAACCAATTAAACTCGATATAGTAATAATACATACAATTGAATGGTACCGGTACCATCTGAAGTTTACTTACGATCTACGCGTTGTACGATACTGTCGTACTTTAGTCACATCGCATACAAAATTGTAGTATGTTTTGTAGTAGTTGGTTTTTTTCTTGTTTTTGTTGTGGTGGTATTTAAAGTAGTAGTAGTATTTATTGTAATTGGTATGGTATTAATACGTGTCATGCACGACTTATTATTCAAGCCGAACATTTTTTTGTTTGTGTGGTGTGAGTCTTATGCGCGGCTTCCTAACATTTACAATATTTGGATTAAGTTCGTAGTTGTTTTTGTTGTTGCTTACGGATTATGGATTTATTTAATCTGTTTTAAGTTGCGTTTACAAGCTAATCAGACATCGATATTTAAAACGTGGCACAAATCACAAATCAGATTTGTGGCAAGATCAAGATCAAGATACAATGATACGATTCGTTTTCGTTTTTGTTTTGTATATTATACAACTATGTATTTATAAGTATATCATAATTTATAAATGTTTTAAACTAAATTTGCTAAAATTGTGATTTTTGTTTTCCTTTGAACTGCTTTTGGTTTGCTTCGTCGTTTGTCGTTTTGTCATTTGTCAGAGTCGTTTCACACTTCGAACTCCCTAATAATTTTTATCTTTTTCTTTTTTCATTTTTTTTTTTTTTTTTGTTTTGCTGATGTCAGCCGTTGTCAAAGCCAAATTGGAACTTGAACTACAGCTTTCTAATTAAAATTGAGCACATTGGTTATTCGAATTATATATGCATGCGTATGTTTTCTGTGTGTATTTTTCTTTGTTAGCTCAAAAGCAGACAGACGTTAAGCGTTTTTAAATAATAATAATATTTAAAATTGCTTATATTCAATTTATAAAATTATTTTATTTTATTTTACGTATTTTTGCATGCTTTGTTACACATTTTTACACTAAGAGCAAATCCTTTAGTTTGTATTAAAAACTGAAATTGTTGAAACTGGCGCATGCTTTACATTAGTATATATATATATATACAAATACTTAATAATAAATAATTTAATATTTATATATATATTTTTCTTTTGTGTATATATATATATTTGTAATGTATATCGATTTTTTGTGGTTGAATTTCTTTTGTTCTCATTTCAACAAAATTGGCAACGTTGTTACAATTGTTTTAGCATAAATCTAATTACGAATTTCGAATGCTCTCATCTGGATCGTTCCTTCCAACTTACTTAATTGCGAATTATACAACCAATCAACTTTTCAGTTTTCTGTTAATATGTATTAAAATCTTTTCACAAAATGTGCATTGAATTATTATTAAACTATATTTCTTAAAAGTGGTGTGGAAACTGTCGAAACCGAAATTATTGTTCGTTTTCTAGAGATTCCTCTCCAAGGAAATTTGTGTAATAGATCGGACCACTTTAATATTAAGTTGGAATAGAAAAAATTTGTTTATTAGATCTGCAAGGATATTTAATCTTCGGCACGCCAAAGCAATTAATTTATTTTTTTAAGGTTTCTTTGCTTGGTGTACGTTCCTGTTCGCTTGTTCCTAGTTAAGATATAATTTTAATAAATTGTCTAGGCATTTTTCACTTATTTATTGTTGCTACATAATTTGTATTACATTAGAATTCATTCAGCGTACTTCTCTAAGAAGCATTTTATGCTATTCGTCGTTTGTGTTCAATTCTCTGCGTTAATTGCTTCATTATTGACTTTTAAGGACCTGCTGTCCCTTAATAATGCTTCCGATTGCATGACTATTAATTTATACAAATAATTACCAGGCTGCTAAATCGTTTTTGCTTTTTTTTTCTTTCTTTAGTTTTAAAATATTGTACAAACACATTGGGCTAAAACGAAAACAAGAATTAAAACAATTTACGCTACGATTTCAACTTAAATCTAAAATGTAGAAATAATTGTACAGAGCAGGCAACTGTTGCCGTAAACATTCAGCACAGTGGACTACAACTAAAGAGAACTAATAACATGCAGGAAGGGTTTCACTGTACAATCAATGTGTTGTTGCCTTGGGCAGCTGTTCACAAGGTGGTCGCGTTAAATTCCAGTATCAGACTGTTGGCAACTGTTGCCGTTGCCGCCGGCGGCAGCTCGGCCGCAATGGCTTGTGTCGCTCCAGCTGCCGTTGTTGCTGCTGTTGCTTGCAGCCCAAGTCAAGACGTCATAATCGACTTGACGGCATCATCCAGGCCAGCGGCCACACAGCTAAAGTCATTTAGTTGCGAATGATGCGGCGGCTGTACCTGCGTCATTCCGTGATGGTGTTGGGCATGATGCTGCATATGTGACTGCTGCTGACCCATGTGACTTTGCAGCAGTTGTTGCTGCTGCTGCTGTTGTTGCTGCTGCTGCTGCTGTTGCTGCTGCTGATGATGATGATGGTGATGATGATCCAGCAATAGATTGCCGCTGGCATCGGCAACAGCGTTCACACCCGCGCTAGCACCGCCACTGATCAGACAATCGCCCATGTCCTCGCCCAGCTGACGGCGTCTGCTGTTCGCCTGCTCCTGCTGGCAGCTGGGCAAATTAGCCGCCTGCCGCTGATCGTCCAGTATGCTATCACCCAAAAAGGAGCCCAGCGAGAACTGCAGCGAATCGCCGCTGTTCTGCAGATTCAATATGCTGTCTATCGCACTGGCCACATGCCGGCTTATGTCGTCGTCATACTCGCCCGCCACAACGGAAGCGGCGCCCATGTGGCTCACGTGCAGCTGTGGCTGCGGCGGCTGTTGCAACTGCTGTTGCATGTTGTGCTGGTAGTGCGGGTGCTGCTGCTGTTGTTGCTGCTGTTGCTGTTGTGGCTCCAACATATTTGCGAAAGCCTGATGATTGACAAAGCTGTGTTGCTGTTGTTGCTGTTGTTGGTGCTGCTGCTGTTGTTGTTGCTGCTGCTGCTGCTGCTGTTGCTCCATCAGCAACTGTGAAAAGGCAGCAGGACCATTGGTGGTGACGCCATCTACGCCCATGCCATCGTGTAGGGCGAGCATATCCGCATCCAACATGCCATGTTGCGGCACCTGCACATGCTGCTGCGAGGACATGGGCGATGATGACGTGGACGAAGCTGTGCACAGTCGCTTGCTGCTGTTCTCATCCTCCAGGTCGCTGCTGGAGCCCATCAACTGGCCATTCCAATGTCGCTTGCGCGTCTCCCCATTCACCAGCATATTGTGCGTTTGGCCATCCACTGTGCTTGTGTTGCTGGACATGTAGTCACTGTAATGGGCCTCCATGCTTTGCATCCAGCGCGGATTGTTGTTGCAGTTGAGCTCGATATGATGCTGTTGCTGCTGTGGCTGCTGCTGTGGCTGCTGCTGTTGCTGCTGCTGGTGTGCGTACGACTGCTGCTGCTGCTGTTGTTGTTCACTGCTGTAGTCGGCAGTGAAACCCGCATCCGGCGCCCAAATGTTTAGTTTGCTCTTGTGATTGACAGCCGGCGATTTCGAATCGCCGAAAATCTCATCCAGGTTGGATTCAATGTCGTGTGCATCGTCGCTGCTGTTCTTAACATCCAGATGCACGGGCGACTCGCCGAACATGGCTTCGAGGCGTGTCTCTACAGACTTCTGCACATCCGAGTCGCTGTTGAAGAACTCACTGATTGCCGGATGATGATTGGGCGGCTGTTCAGCTTGCATGGCCAGCGGTTGCTGGCGCTGCTGGCTGCAGGAGCTGCCGATGGGCAGATTGTTGTTGCCAGCACTGCTGCTGTTGCCGCCAACATCGCCGGCACAACTGCTGTTGCTGCTGCTACTGCTGTTGCTGCTGCTATTGCTGTTGCTCTGATTGCTTTTGTCAATGCAGCCATTGGGAAATAGGTCGGACAGATGATTGCCATTGTTCAGCAGGCTGCCGGCATTGTTGTCATACAGATGTGGCTGTGAGAGGTGTTGCTGGTGCGTTGCATGTTGCAGCGGTGCATGCTGTGGTTGTTGTTGTGACTGCTGGGGCTGCAGCGTCTCATTATTTATTAGATTTAGCTCTTTTTGCAGACAATACCAGCCATCCTCGTTATCTTCGTGGGCGAGATTATTACTTTTGATATGATGTTGCTGTTGTGTTTGCTGCTGCTCTTGCTGTGAATGTTGTTGCTGCTGCTGCTGCTGCTGTTCTTCCAACACATTGTCCGCATAACAGTTCTCAGCGTTCTTTACGCTTGCCGGCTGCATCTTCTGCTCCACCTTTTTCATAATAAAACTGGGTGTTAGCTCCGACTCGATATCAAAGTTATCGTAGTCCTTTTTGATATACTCCGCGTTATCCTTGGTGCTGTTGTTTAGCTGCTCCTGTTTGACAGTATCTTCCAAGGAGCCATTTTTATTGCCACTAGCCTCGGACTGGCCCAGCCACTCGCTATTCTCCTCCCGTTTAACCTGCTGCTGTTGTTGTTGTTGCTGCTGTTGTTGTTGCTGTTGTTGTTGTTGCTGTTGTTGCTGCTGCTGCTGCTGCGGTTTGCTGTATGCCTTGTTCACATCCGCACTATTCTTGAGCAGATCAAACTTGTCCACAACTGCTGCTGCTGGCTGCGCTGATGTTTCCGTAGCTCTTTCCAATGGCTCCATTTTAATTTCCTCCTTCACTTTGGTGTCCATTGCCGTTTCCAGTTGCGCATTTGCTTCAGCATTTTGCTCCTCCTTGAGCAACTGTTGCTGTTTTTCCAGCAGCTCCTTCTCTGCGATGCGTATGTCACTGATCTCGCCCTTGAGATCATCTATCATCAACTGCTGCACTTGCAGCAGCTCTGAGGTGCGATGCTGCAACTGCAATAATTAAAAAACATAAGTTGTTAAAGGCTAATCTTGAATTTCTCACTTTACGGCTGCTTACCGTTGACTCATGCAATAGAATCTCCTGGAACTTGCCATTCAGCTGCCGGAATTTATCGCGAAAGCTGAGCGCCGTTGCCTCAAACTCCTCATCCTCATCGGAGTTCAGCTCCACATTGTTCTCATGCATGCAATGATATCTGCGAACAGGTTGAGAGTTGGTTCAGCTGCTTCAACTTGGCTGCTAGTTTAGCTGCAACTTACCTGATCAGGCGTTTGACCGCCTCCTCCTTGGTGCGAAATGGCTTCACGTAGTCCGGATTCTGGCAGCTCTCCTGATCGACCTCCAGTTGGCGAACGAACCTGCGAAGGAAATGTCTATTAATTGATAGTCCAACACGGTCTAAATCGTGTGTATTCAAATTGGCCTCATTTCTTTAAAATCGGCATTTTTCAACCAACTACTCACAAGGAGAGGCGTGCTATTTTTGGTTTAGGTGTGGGCAGTAGCTCCTCCGGCTTGGGCACGGGCAGAGCTGGTAAAAACACGGGCAGCGTTGGCGCAATTAGATTGCTCAATGAAGGCGCTGTTGCAGGCGTTGGTTGTGACAGCGGCAGCAGTTGTTGCTGTTGATGTTGTTGTTGTTGTTGCTGCTGTAGTTGTAATTGCTGTTGCTGCAGTTGCTGTTGTTGCGGTTGCTGCAGCTGCTGCGGTTGCAGCGGTGGCATGGCCAACATGCTGCCAATTTGTATGCTGCTGCTGCTGCTGCTATTGCTGTTGTTGTTATTGTTGTTGTTGCTGCTACTGCTGCAGTTGTTGCTGTTACTGTTGCTGCTGCTGCTGCTATTGGATAGCAAATTCGTTGAACTGGCAAAGATAAGCGGTGGTGGTCCGTTTTTAATGCAGGCAGCGGGTTGCTGCTGCTGTTGCTGCTGCAGCGGCACACTCAATATATTCGTTTTCGGCTGCAACATGTTGACAGTGGCAGCTGTTTGTTGTTGTTGTTGTTGCTGCTGTTGTTGTTGTTGCTGGTTGAGCACATTGTTTTTGGTGCGACAGGGCGACTCCTTGAGCTTGGCTGGCGGCGTTTGTTGCTGTTGTTGCACGTTGCAAAGAGTTGCCGCTTGCTGCTGTTGCTGCTTCTGTTGCGCCAACTTTTGCTTAGTAGCCAGCTGCTGCTGCTGCTGCTGATGCTGCATGGGATAAATGTGAATGCGTTGAGCAACATTGAGTTGCTGTTGCTGCTGTGCATTGATTGCTGCTGTTGCTGTTGTTGTTGTGCTGGTGGTGGAATGATTGTTTGGCTGCACCACATTTGCTAGAATAACACCACCAGCTGTTGCTTTCAGTGTTTCAGCGGTTTGTGGCGCTTGTTGTTGTTGCTGCTGTTGTTGTTGTTGTTGTTGTTGCTGCTGTTGCTGCTGCTGTTGCTGCTGCACTTGCTGGAATTGCTGCGGCATCAGGCTAAAGCTGCCATTCGCATTGGGCGTCGGCACCATTCCCTCCGGCGTGGGCACCTCCTTGCCCGACGCCAAAATCCGATGCTGCTCGGCGAACAATCGCTGCAGCGCCAAATTGATCTCCGCATCCGACATGGGCTTGTTGTACATGGCAATTGCATTGGGATCAACATCCGGCGAGATGGGCAGCGTGGGCACAAACGACTTGTTCTGTAGCTTTATGGTGAGGAACTGTATCTGCATTTGCACCGTGCGGAACACCAGCTGCATTTGCGGCGTCAATTGAATTGTTTGCACCCGCGAAATTGTGTTTTGCTGCGGCTGTTGTTGTGCTGCGGCTTGCGGTTGTTGTTGCACTGGTTGCTTTGGCTGTTGTAGTTGGGCGGGCATTTGCAATTGTGTGACAACAGGCGCTGCTGTTGCAACACCACTGTTATTGTTGTTGTTGTTATTGATGTTGCTGCTGCTGCTGGTGACCACCGCACTGGGCGTTGATGTTGTTGCTGTTAAGCTGAAACTGCCACGTTGCTGCTGCTGTTGCTGTTGCAGCTGCTGTTGCTGCACAGTTGCGGCTGTCGCTGTCGGCTGCTGTTGCTGGAGCTGCTGCTGTTGCTGCATCGGCGCCGTGACGCCCACCAGCTTTGTGCCGCTTGTTGTCTGGAAGGGCTGTATGCTGTTGCTCATTATGGTGGTT